>KN550233.1:22809-42446 GCA_000797555.1 Oesophagostomum dentatum | reverse complement strand
ATCAAAAAAAATTTTGGGGGAAAATCATAATCTCTATTAAGGTTCTTCGCCGTAGGTCTCTTTCTTGAAAGTTTTGGTTTCAGCCTTTTTCCGCAATTTTTTTTCTGGGCAACGCTAACCATGACTCACCCATAAAGAGTTCTGCAAAATCAGAGCATAACTTCCAAAACTAGTAAGACAGCAATTTTAACGGTATTGAAGTGTCACTGAAAATCATCGCGTAAGCTCCGATTTTGACTGGTCACTTTAGGGGCGTAAAAGCGGTGGTAACATTTGGCTAAAAGCGAATTTTTCGAGAACTGACAATCGTTTTATATGCGCATAGTTTAGCAGAAGGAATATAATCAGTGCAAAATTACAAAATTTCTCTCGTAAATGAATGCTGCCTTTAAGCGAAATTTCCTGCTTACTTTCCTGCTTGTTAGCTAATGCAAATGCCGCGACGTTTAAGAGACATGGCGCTGTTGTCCGCTTTTGCTTACTTCTACCAAATATTCGATCTTCAGGTTGCTGGGTTTACTTTTGGCTGCTAAGTCAACACAAAATCTTGGAGCTTTTACTAAGATATATTTAAAATTCTAAACTTTGCAGAACTTCACTGAATGTCCGAGCACCTTTCCTGATATATTCAGCTGATATAGGAACGTCATTACCTTCCATTCCATCTATAGTGTAGGGAGCAAAATCGCCGTGCCAGTTGTAGTCTGACGTTAATTCTTGATCGTCAGAGGAGAACCCAACATCTGACAGCGATGACTCAGAGTAGTCCATTTGCACCGAAGAACAGGCAGGTGACTCGTTTTCATCTGCGCGATTTTAATTTTTTATAAATCATAAGCGACCTTCAACGAATACTCACAGTTCATCAGTATGCGATCGTCCAGCACTGCTGTTTCAGTCTCTTCGAAAAGCGAAATGTCTGAAATCACTTGTACTCACATAAAAAATTCGGACAGCACGTACAGTTAGAAATCGCTGAGCAGTTGGTGATTCACTACTCTCTAGCCGGTGTCAAAGAATGAATGGAATTGTAAAAAGCTAGAAGACTATAGCTGCACTCACCATGAGGCGCAAGTGGTCTTTGCTGATTCCGAAGTGAATCCATGTAATGAAGTACAGCTAGATTCACACGAGACGTTGATTTGCATACAGTTTCTGGGACATCCCCCGCTTTCGATTTCGTCCTTTTGCTAGGAGCAAAGGAGCTAAAAAGATTACCAGTTCTTCTGGATCATGTTTGAAGCAAAACAATAGGACTAATGGAAATAATACGACTTCATGTACCTAAAAGTGGGACGACACTCACCCCATTTCATTGAGAGTCCAGTACGATCCTTTCCCCTTCTCGCCATTTTTCCTTGGTATCCTTTTGAACAGCTGGTTACAGGATAGGTTATGACGGATGGAATTCTAAAATACATAACATTTGTCTGCATGTACAGGTGTAAGAACCTAAATTGGATTACCAAAAGCATCTGCACTCACTTTATCACTCTGATTTCGAGTTATTCATCCAGGTTTTTATTTATGTTTTTAAAACGGTTTAGCAAAAAAAAACTACGCGGAGAACAATTTTGAGCTCACAATTTATGGTCGGATATCAAGAATCCCGGCAAAACATAACCTTTAATGGTTCTATGAAGCATTTACGAACTTCTGTGTTTCTCTATCAAAAATGTAGCCCTAATTCTTAGGCACTGCATTTTGTATGCTACTTCACAAGCTAAAACACACAAATCGTTTTATAAAATACTGGGAATTCCAGAAACTTTCCATTCCCCTGTGTGACAGTCTAGCTACGTACTACTTATGATTCGACCCTTTTCAGCCTTTCGATAATTTCGAAGCAATCTTCAGTTTTACAATAAAGCTATGATAAGACGAAACAGGTATCGCCTTTCAGTACTTATGGCTAATAAATTTGCTATTCAAACCTAAGCGAATTAGTACCACAGCAAAAAAATCAGCCAAAATAACTGAGGGCTCAACTTATGTAAGTCTGCACTCGGCTTAAAGTACTGTATAGTTCTGAAGCTAGAAATAACTCCGAAAAGTGTGCCCAGGCAAATTTTGTATGTGGCTATTGCATCGTCAACAAAGCTTCTTTATAACTAATTCCCTTATTCCCTCATGAATAAAGCTTTGCCTAAAATTACATCAAAATATTCTTAGCCATTATAAATTGGCACTCTCGATTTTTGTATATTTCGAGCAAACGGCGAGAGAAAATTGAAGGAAAATCGAAGCATGGAGGAAATTTCTAGAGCTGTTCAGTCTAATTATTAGTACTGTATAAAACGTTGCCTATATGTTCGTCTTAAAGGCAGCATACGCGGAAATTTTCGTTTTTGAGATTTTCGTATAAAATGAAAGAAGACGACGAGCCGAATACGGAAGTCACGGTGGTACCGCTCAGTTCTCCCTAGGAACCCTGAAAAACCCCATTTTATGCGACAAAAACGCGAAAAGTGCCCTAGGGGAGCCCTCGCTTTGCAGCGTAGATAGGCAAAATCGGGCGCAAATGCTATCATGGATGTGTTCGGGAGGATTTGCTCTTTCATTCCATACCAAAATCGAAAAGGTTCTTTTATTCCAGGAGTTTACTTAAGCGTGAGTTTTAAGTGCCAATTTAAGCTGCAGAACAGTGTTCTCAGAAAAGGACTGGATTGGATTGAATGTCCAAGATATTGGTGTGGAATGAAAGAGCAAAGCCTCCTGAACACATGTATTATAGCAGTTAAGCCCGATTTTGCCTATCTTCGCTGTAAAGCGAGAGCTCCCCTAGTGCACTTTTCGCGATTTTGTCGCATAAAATGGCGTTTTTTAGGGTTCCTAGGAAGAACTGAGCGGTACCACCGTGACAACCGTAGCCGTATTCGGCTCGTCGTCTTCTTTTATACTATGCCAAAATCTCAAAAACGAAAATTTCCGCGTACGCTGCCTTTAAGAATATTCGTACATGTCAGTAGTTCATTAAAGTTAACACTAGCTCTTTCAACTTCAATATAGTTAGAATAAGCTAAGCGCAGAGATCCTGACTGCTACCACTGTCTTATGGAAGTATAAGCTTCATCGATGATTCCACGATCTAACAGCAATTTCGAGAAGCGTACTTTTAAGACCAGCCGAACTCTTGTTAGCTGAAGAGTGCTTTCCAGAAATATGCCCAAAATCAACATAAGTTCACATATTTGAATCTTACCTTCCATGGCCCTTTCGAGCTTCTGTAGTATGCGTATCGTCGCGACGCGTACTCATAGATCTCAGACAGCGTTATCTTGTCCACTTGTTTTTCAGCCATCGCATCCATAATCAGCTGAGCATAGCTCAGAGGAGGCTTGGTGTTCGTAGCATGATAGTCTATATGCTCTGACTGAAATAAACGCTTATGGTATATGTGCAACTTATTAAAGCTAAAGTTAAAAGTTATACTTACGGAATGAGCTTCAGGTCGAGTGGAGAACTGCGATTTCCGCTTCTTTCTCAGATAGGTTATGGAATTCTGAATAGGCGCATTTATTTAGCGAAACCAAGGGTGATCTTTAAGATGTGGAGGTCTTGGTAAAAGCCATATTTTTTGAAGTTTGCAATATACATATACAATACTGCTCCTAATGCTAGCTGAAATTACCCAACCACCTTCGTTTCTCTCATCAAAGAAGAGATTCATCAAAATCTTTCACTGCTCCTCCCTGAGAAATAGGCCTCCCTCATGTTTACTCCCATTCTACTGTATGCTAATTCATATCATCAGTGTGGACAAAGTAAGCGGAAAACATCTACAGCTCACACAGAATAGCCGGATTTTTCTTCGCATTTTTGCTACATTCAGAGTTTTTGCTATACCCGTAGTTGAAGAAGCCTTCACTCACCTCTTCAAACAGTAGTAATACAGTAACATAATAATCCAGTCACTTGCAAAGAAAATGATTTTATAGCTTCAGTAATGAAACGGAGACCAGGTGAGCAGAAAAGAGGCTCAGAGAGAATATAACTGCTTTCATCGGGCTATAATCTGTTCCAGTGAAAGAAGTGGCCTTCCGGATAAAGAACAACCCTATATAGTTTGGAAATCTAACCAAAGAGCCAGTTTGGACCCATATGAGTAGAAGCAGGGAAGTAGGGTTTTAATGTACATCTGCTTCGTTGTCGATTTATTTCATCTTTACTTTGTCTAAATACGAAGCGCATAGTTTGACGTTTCCAGGTATTAAACTGATATTGTGATTCGTTCTGATTACTTTGAGAAATCAATAGGAATCTCGAAGTCTGAGAGTGAGGCGTAACTCAACATTGAGCAGCACTGTCGCGAAATGGTCAAGAAAGATTAAAGGAATAAGGTTTTCCTGTTGTGCTATTTTAAATTTCGATAGAGCAAGGAAAGGTTCAAACCTACAAGTTCATATTCTTTCTGTATTATGTCAGTTTTCTTTATCCTTGACTGGCAATGTTTACAGCATGACTTCGAGTGAATTTTTAAGTTCAAAGATTTTCTGCAAACAAAAATGCAAACATTGTCAGTAAAGGATAGAAAAGACTGCCATCATCCAAAAAGAATATGAACTCGTAGAGTTTAATCTTTCCTCTACGAAAAATATTCTTCTAATGCTTTGGACCAAGTAAGTAGTTCATTTTTCTAGTTGCGATATTGCCATTTTTAGAGATAAGTGCAGCAATAAAAAACGGTCTTTTTTATTTTGATATATGCATTCATCTGATAAAGTACTTTGAAAATGCAGAAACACATATCGCTGATTAACGGAGGTCCTCAAAAATCCGGCTTTAGTCCATTTTACTCCCAATCAGTCCTCAAAAGGTACAAACGCTACTGATAACGCAAGAAGAATAGCCAAAGTAGAGGAACGAAACTTAAACAATAGCGGCAAATACAACTTTCAAATCGAATGCAAGGTTTTGCATGTGCTTTTCAAAAATTAGTGGGAAAAGGGAGACGTGGAGACGTTCCTGAGCAGATCTCGCTCACCTAGGCTTCAAGCCCTGTGACTGAATTAGATCTGCACATCTGAAGCTTTCTGGCCAATACGAACTCGTTACAAATAAGACTCGAAAGAAGAGCTCTGCCCTTCCGACTATTCATTTAGCCAGATAACGACGGATGCAACTAATGATTATTCAGGTAAGATATGCAAAAAACGATAGATTCAATATCATGTGTTACCGCATTTACCCCAGGACCCGTATAGGCTTAGGGATTGTTTAGTTTAATTCCAAATCTACAGCAAATTTTTGTTAAGTTCACCTTTCACTAGAAATTTCATTGTAAATGTTTATTCGTATATCTTCATTACCGCGTTTTCACTTTTAGCACTGCAGAAGCGTGTGCAAAAGTTGTCTTAATACTACTGCAAGTAGGAGTGCCGTAATTTAGACGGTCATAACTTTACCTGCAAGGTTTTGTCAACATTTCATTGGAAAAAGTTGGAATGTGAGATTCTTCCGTTATGTGCAAGTTCTAATGTTGTCGGATTAATCTGAGCAAGATCAGTTGTTAAAAATTGAAATAACCCACTGCCCGCGTCTTTTTTAATGTCGAGGAAATAGAATTGGAACAATAAACGCCAGTAAGATTGAATTATCTATACATATCCGTAAAAAGAAAAGAGAAGGTGTTTATATTTATATGAACGAGAAAAAGACTTTGAAGAAACGGTTTCGCATATTTTGCATACATAGTTAGTTAACAGATGGAGTGGAAGTAGCAGTAGACGACATTGTTGTCTAGCTAGCAAACCTCTGGATAACGAATCCATAGAGATGAGTTTATGTAATTTCTAGCAATCTCATCCTCAAACTGATTTATAAGGGTTCACAACCAAAACGTTTTCTTTGCTTATTTCATGGACTCTCCTAATTTACTACATCAATAAGTACCCTGAGTTAAAGTTAAGTTTCAAGCTAATACGAAACTCAATTTCCTTAGCGAGAAAGTACGTAGTGAGTACTCTCGAAAGTGGAGCCTTTCAAACTACATTAGCAAACGCACGACGTTCAGTAAATTACATCAGAATGAACCGAGAAGGCAAAATGCAACAACACATAACTGATAAAGGGAAATTTAGGGAACCTAAGAGCTGAACAGCTTAGATAATCGTCCTAACTAGCAATTCATCGAAACAGTTAAAGCTGATGTACATAAGGAGGTGTAAAGAAGTGTAATATTGTTTTAGGTTTCCACCCAGAAGCAAACTGTACTGAGAAGATTTTCGAGTGGAAGCAGTTATTACAAATCACTGAAAATCCTATTTGACTTGGTCTTTGAAAGAAATTGCCTAGCAGATAATATTTCATGCAAGTGACAAAATTTTCACACAGGAATCGTTCTCAGCAGAATTTGAGAAGATGCGATCAGAATTTTGCTTAGGTAAGTGATATTTGTCGATTTGAGAAGATTCTGCGCTTTATAGGATATAAATATTGATCAATGACAGCAGAAAAGTAAGTGTATCAATACATCAGAAAATAATCAGAGAACAAGTAGTAAGAATAAGGAAGCTTGTTTTCGGTCTGCAATCCCTTTGGATATGTTTCCGAAGAATGAGAAAGTGGTGAAAAGAGGGTTAGATTTGAATATAGACCACCATGATATTGATGAGTAAGTAATCAGCCAACACAGGCAAAACAAGTAAACAGTGTATGCAAGTACAATCGCTTCTTTTTACTATAATTCTTTTTAAAAAAACAGCCTCTTGATTGTAGTCAGGATGTCCCGCATTAACACTGGTTTCCTTTAGAGAATACACCTTTTTTTTCAAAGATATTTCTAGACGAAATTTTCAAAAATGGAAAAATGGTTGCGCTTGAAACATTCGAAAGTACTATAAATTTAGAAGCGTTACCTTTTTGGGAGTGAGCAGAGTCGGAGAGCCAGGCGAAGCTGCAATATTTAAGAACCAGTTCAGATCAGGTAGTCGATCAGTGTACAGGCCCACCATAGCTTTTGTGCAAGGAAATCTGAAACAACTATTACATACATTGTACATTTGAAAATTCTGCCGTACGAAGTGGCTATAGCCGAGGTTTAAAAGCGGATTGAGAGTGATGCACGCGGAAATTGGGTCGGGAGATGATTCGTTAAGGCGTAGAGGGCAGGTGCGTGTGTATATATGCACATATGAGGACTACCAGCAGCTTTCTCGACGTGAGGCTCGTTAACGCGCACCTGTCGGGAGATCGACCTCGGCGTCGCAGCTCCAGGCTCTCAATGCGAACGAGAACGACATCGGCTGGCTGGCGTCATAGAAGCTCCGCATGGTCATTAGGTCAGCGGACACGAAATTACTCATTACGGGTCCGCAAGCCGGTAATGCGCTGATCGCACACCTTAAATGACTACCCACCTAGTTGTGACGAGCGCCGCTGGCCAGTTGCCCCCGGCTGATTGTTGGCTGACAATCAGCGCCAGCTAATGTTCTCATGCATATTCGATTTATGCAGTATGGAAAATGCAGAACAGCTCTGCAGTCTCATATGTTCATTAGCGTGCTATACAGGTGATAAGCCTGCCCGACACCTATCGAATCATCTGATTGCGAAAAAGCTTACCTAGTGCTGTCCTGTAGAACAGCAAAGCGCTTCTTGCATACCGGTATCCGAGCTGTGCATTAGATGTATTTCATTAACTGTTAATCTGCTAGAAAAGTCTGCTAATTACCACTCTAAGTTGCGCCAGTCTGTTAACTCGCTAATTCGTTCCTAGGCTTGACAAAACAAAAGTTGAAGCAGCTTGCGGCAACGAAAGCTTTTCGATTAACGAAAATTTAGTTAATTAATGTTTTTCAATTAAAGTTTCTAACGCGCAGCCCTGATCGGAATGTACGGAAGTCCGAGCGAATGACAAAACCTTATTTCCCTTACAAATCCTTTTTTAACTCGATTCAGTTTTTTAGCGAAGTCGTAAAGTAGATGGTTTGCGATTTCATTTGAGGTGTAGTTTAAAAAAAGAAAGCCATTTTCTTCTTCTAAAAAAACTTTTTCTGTGTCGGCTATTCTTCCTTTGTGAATGTGTTTTCACCCTAATCTGCTAAGTGCAACTGGGTAACTAATTGTTAATTTACCAGCTATATGTAAAGTTTTAGTGGTAACTTAAGGTAATGTGTTCGAATAAATATTGCTCCCTAAAGCAATTGGCGGGGTTCCAGAAAAACTTCAGTAAATTATTTCAAAGCTTTAATGGTAAAGAATATATAAAACATCAAACTATGCACAGGAATGCAGAAGCAAATAGACCTCCCCTTCGAGAGCTTTCATGATGTTGAGTTGAAAATCTTGTCATAATTTGCGATTTTATTTTCAAATTAAATAGCTTTATGATCAAACAAGCTCCTGGCTCCAGATATTCAAAACTTTTGGCTGCTGCCTCAAGCTTCCTATTGGTAACCATTTTCATTGCATTTCTGTGGAAGCAAGCATTCTACGGCCGAACGAGTGACAAGAGTCAAAATTCTCTAATTTCACTTTGCGTAATTTTTTTCTCTAGCTGGATAATTCCTCAACTATGAGCAAAATAGCGGGGTGACAGAGCAACGTCCTGAGAAAACAGCAAATTGCAAGATACTTCTCATTGCTGTTTCTTTCAGAAATCTATCGCGAGCATGCAGCGCAGAAAAGTTGTTTATCACCTCCAACCCTGATGTTGAAGCAGCTTGGAATGGAAATGTTGGTCTTACGTTTCGCAACCCTTACTGTTATAGTCGACCACATTTCCAGCTGGTTCATTGCCCTGCACCACAAGCGATTCATTTCAAACCCTCCCTAGTGTCGATTATCTCAAAATTTTCGTGCAGCTCTCATGGGAATCTTATACGTAACTACCTTTGCGCGTTGTACTCCTATACATTCCCAGAGTCACGCCTGATAATGTCCATGTTGCACAATGTCATGGTAGTCTAATTTTTAAACAAACTCCTAGTGGTACCACGTCTAGCCTCCTCTGAACAGTCATCTGAAGCATAAATCCCTTCACTTTTGTTGATAGCTGTCCGCTAGCTCAAACTTTACGACTATTTCAGGGCTACTGGATACCTTCACCGGATGAACTGCAGCTTGCCTCTCATTCTACTAATTTGGAGGTGCAGTGACTTCAAATCCTAGAACAAGGCTTGTTCAGAACATGAGACCACAATTTTTTGTTGAGAAAAAAGAATGATCCAAATTCTAAATGTTGCCATGTCCGCAGTCTCTGGACTTTGTATACGCTATATATTGTGCTGAGATCCCATCGAAAATACGAGAGATACTGAAAAAAGTTAATTTTAGGCATTCTGAAATTTTTTTTACAATTCAATATTTCTAGATCTATGTAAACTTTTACAGAACGAAATCAACTCTCTTGTACCTAAGGCTCCTGAACACCGCTGAGACTTGTCCGTACCTGCATTAAATACTTCTGTTTCAAGCTTGCGCAATGATTATGACAACATTTTCGACACAACTTAGTAATTGACAAAAATACTACAGTGTTTTTAAATTTGTAAATTCTTCGGACAATTACAGAAGTCGATATCAACACATCACATCATGTAATAAAGTAAAGCATAATAAAAGAAGAATTTCACAGAGTTTTTAAATCTCAAAGTCTGTCATAAGGATGCATACAAAAGCGATCAAGCAAGCTAATTATGAGTTTCTGTTGTTCACCGCTGCATCTGGTATAACGGCATTAATTACAAAGAACGGGAAGTGTTATGACCAATATGTTATTGCAAGCAAAACATAAGGAGCTTACCAGACCAGGCTGGGAAAAAAATCGGATTCGTACTTGAACACTTGTAATAATGCTATGAAACAAGCTAATGGGAGGCTACTGTAGCTATGTAATGCATTACTCTTACACTGCAACGAAGCTATCATGCAGTGAAAGGATCTGAAGTAGAGAAGTACTAAGTGAAGCGGTAATAATTCCTAATTCCTAGTAAAACATGTTGTAGATATCAATACCGCAGAAGAGCTGAACTGAGCAGGAGCGAAACGTACCAATATCAAATCAGGTTATAGTCAGATGCTATATTGAATCGATTGCTATATTTTTCATTACGTCATCGCATAGTCGCAGTGGACGTAGTTGGGTTTGGTACATCGCAAACCAAGCACTGTGTCAAAACATCAATCTTTTCAAATTTGGGAAAAAAGAAAGGTGAAGCATGCCTTCAAGTCTCGACCTCCGAGGATCGAGACTATAGTTTGCGAAGAATTCCACAACAGCTATTGTTACTACACACGAGTGATGAGGTTCCTGATCATGACCAGCTTCAACACTCATACACTCCACCCTGAAGCAGACGACCTCGAGTGCTACAGTAACAACCTCCGTAATAAATATAAAGCGTTGTTCTCCGAACGGTATTGATCCCTAGTGGCGTGCAATATAGATATATCATGCCAGGATGTAGGTCTTATACTTTGTACTCTTGTGTGCAGTTGGCAGTCTAGTCCCCTCCTCAACCCAATCCAACGTCAGCGCAGTGGTCGTATTCGGCCCATAGTAAAGTTCCGTAAGCGGAGGTGAACTGACAAAAAGGTAAGTCTAACCAATGCGCGGTATCGTTCTGTCAGAAGAGGTTCAGCGGATCAATTGATCCACAAGCAGACGGGAAGGAGGTTAAACCAAGCTTTCTTTCTAGATCATCCTCCGTCGAAGAATTACCCAAAATAGGTGTAACTTGGGAATCGGAACCAGCAGAACCACAGCAGAGCCTTTATATTTTCCGTTGCATCAATAAAGATGATTTTTGTGCCCTTGCCTATGTAGCGGGAAGGCTTGAACCTTCCCGGAAACATCCACGAATACGCCTACAGCTTAAGACAATAGACGGTAAGCAAACACAGAACCACTTAAGGAATGATATCATAGCTCCAACAAGAAGAAAGAATCCAGACCTTCCGCATTTAAACAGCATTTTTATGTTCTTTACTATCCTACACTTACATTAGGAGAGAGAATACGCGGCACAATTAGAGATTTACTTTTAAAAAATTACCCACTTCTGAATATTGACAACCTTCGTTTGCCATTTTCACATTACTTTTCTGCTGATGTGCATTCGCATTTACTCTGCCTTTAAACTACCTTTAACAAGCTTCATGCTCCGTTCCAGTAACTCCAAAGAAGAGTAGCGATTTCCTACTAGTCACCAAAAATGGCTGAAAAACTGTGCACACACAACGCTGCTCTTAGTTGCTTCAGACATCTTACATGGGTTTCAGGGAAAAATTGAGCCTTAACAGCTGATGCCACAGCATCTGAACGGATCGTGGACAGGGTAGGCAGTGACCACACAATGGTTGTGAGGCGTAAAAGCAGTTCCGGATTTATCCGTTTATTGCATGAAAGAAAAAACTAGCGAAAACAATGTATTTATTGCTTTGCTCCTAATTTTCCTCTTCCCAAGAGATGAAATTTATCTGTGTGTTAGTAGTAGCTAGAAACGGAGCGAAAATAAGCACTGCGGTACAAGAATAAAACACAGTCAAAATGAAATAGCATTTTTAAGGCCAAACCATACCCACTGACTAGTCAGCATAAAATAAGAAAGCAGATTAATACGCAGAAGAAACGATACGGCACTACATCTAAAATCGGTATCTCTCCACTCAGTCACCCAATTTATCTACCAGCTTCATGCATATTTCCGGCATCCCAACAATATGCTTGTGAGGAATCAATATGTTGAGTCGCACCGCTTGTTAACCGCACCTTAATTATCCTCATTAGTGGAGGTCTATAGGTTTCACGAAGCCATAAACAGCATTTAGGATGTTGTGCATCAAGTAGCAGAGATAATAAGGCGATAATATTTGTTGGACGACTTCACGAAGTTTCTTGCGTTGCTCCTTTTAACTCCTTGCTTGGCAAAGACGATGAATTTATTTCAAACATATTCTCGTAGAACGAACCAATTTAGACAAACCGAAATGAGTTATCACATCTTTTAGCATCTGTCATATACCATACCTTTTAGCTTCTGTCATCAAAAATTCCGCTAGACGAGTACAGCCTCCAAATAGAGCATCCCGTTAGCAATATCCAGGCTGATTTCCTAGGCTTTCTTCTCTCTTTTTTTTATCGCAGATTTTTCTTGCATATTGAAAAATTTTGCAGGAAAACGGCAACATAAAAGAGAAATATAATACATTACTTTCAGTGCAACGCATTGGAGCACCGTATGGTGGTAATAGCTATTGTAGTTGGCCATGCGGTCAGATATTAAAACTCAATCCATCGCTGAAACGGATGCTTACGCTTCGAGACTACTGTTTTCAACGTGAAGCAGTTCTAGTTTATTTCGTTCTTCTTATCCCGATAGATATAGCAAACTTGCTTCAGTCACTTTTACTACAGCTGAAAATTCTCAATGAAAACTTACAAGGAAACCCTTTAAGATGAATATCTGAAACTCGGAAATGAGTTGCATCAAAACTCTTAGTGTCCATCTAATAGTATCCAATAGTAGTAAGCGCCATCTAACTTTGGCCGAGTGCTTAATTTAAGAGAGTTACGAGAATGGGTTCCCTTAACTTATGGCTCAAGGAGTAGTGGACATTTTTTTCTGAAAACCATGTTTGGCATTCACTAATGCTTCAGTCTCCCCTTCACACATTTCTCCTTTATTTCTCCTTCAAATACTGAGCTTTATTTTCAGCGTTTTGGTTGTTTACAAAGGAATTTCTTTCAAAATAAGGCAAAGTTCCCGAGCTTGTGATTCCTTCATATTGAGAACTCGGCCAATGTTATAAAGCATTTGCTACTATTGGCTCTGCGCTACTATTTTTGGTAATCTAAGAGGGGTTCCCTTGTTAGTATAGAGAATTATCTGTTGTAAAAGTTCACGATTAAGAAGTAACGTCTTCTATACTAAAAACTCTAAGCATACCAGTTGATTATAGTTAATTTCAAGACATCGTGTGCCATTTTACAACGCGACAATATCTGCGGCACAGGGTACGTCTCGACCGTTCTATAATCTGTCCCGACTGAATTCTCCCACATATCACCAGAATATTATTTCTATTCATTAGATCTAGTTTCCCTGAGTTCAGGAGCTTATTGCAAAATTCTACTATTTCACGGAGTCTTTCCTCTTTCTGAAGGTAGAAGGCGGCGACGGCGTTCAGGATATATGAAAATTGTTCTCAGTTTATCGCATTCATTCTCCCTTTGGATAATTGAACTAAACAACGGAAAACTCTTGAAGAATCCCTAGACTTTTCTGCAATTGAATTAACAGACAATTAATACACACCCTAGAAAAGAAATGGTGAAGAATCCCTCAAAAACATTTTGGTGCGGCATAAACCCGCTCAATATTTTTAAAAAACTCGCCTCTACTACTTCTATCCCAACACACGACCAGATATGCCTAACTGCTCTTAAAATCCTGTTCGGCTACGCACTGTACTTCGTAGACCATCTCAGAGCTCGACCTGTGACATGGCTATCTTGCTGCGTTGCTTACGGCTAACATTTTGTTAGGTGAGAAGACGTATCTATGTAGGTTCACAAATATCGAAAATAATGGAAAAATAATTCCTGTTTTACAATATTGAAAATGATGGAAAGTTATTGTTGTAACTACAAGTTGTACGTTCAGTCCACTGCGATTTAAAACACATTTATAGACTCCCATTAGATGAACAGATTAAAGAATTTCTCACGCTCTCATCTGCACTTTCGCTGCATAAGATCCTCAAATTATGGGGGAAATTTAGGAAATTTCGAGCTAATTTATCGACCTTCCCCCTCCTTTACGCAATAGATCTATAAGACATGCATTCACGATATGTGGGAAGTTAAACCCCACCAATGAGACCCTTAACCCTTTGAGTCCCGCTGGTACACATAAGTACCAGTATTTTTTTCTTTCTGGTGAGAAATAATCCACTGAAACTTTTAAGCAGTCTATGTTTATGTAGTCCTCTAAGAGTTCTATGTGAATTGAGCTTTACTGATTCAGGAACTTGCAAAACGAGAGAAATGTAAGATGCCAATTTTTCGATTTTTTGACTTTTTGTCGATTTTTAAAAAATATATCAAGATACCGAAGCCTATAGCTGTCGGACGTATGCTGCGCAGTAACTACATCCTGAACACTATTTTTGCGATATAATAGATTTTATTGAATTTGGCATACTTTAAAGTAGTACCCTTCCGAAATCGCGGTTGACAGCAATGCATATATCGAAACTCTCGCGAACGAAAAGTCGTAATCACAGTCAAAATATGGGTATTTATATTCTAACGATAATGACGAGAAATATTCCAGCTGGAATGAACCGGAGACGCATCCTAGAAATTCCAAAAAATTTCATCGAAATTTCAACTGGTGCTCCTTTCCTTACAATAATGCATGGTATTTTAGGACTTATTTGTATACGGCCCAACAATTCGCCTATCCTGTAAAAAAGTTTGCATAACATCGAGTTAAACATTAGGTAGCTTCAACTTTAGGTATTTCTTCGCTTTAAAGAGTTTACATCCAGTTTTTTCCCTCAGAATTGCGCTATGTAGTAAACTACAAATATTAAAAAAAATAAAGAAAACCCTAACTGAGAAATCGGCCACGACAGTTACAATCGCTATGGCCTAGACTATTAATATGAACCACAAGCTGCTCCCTCCGAGCTTTCACACGGCTCGGGCGGGACTCAAAGGGTTAAAGCCGGGAGGTGGATATGTGAAAGACCGGAAGGGCCGCTGCTGCCGCTTCTTACACTTTACTTAGTAACCCGTCACAATCTACTGCTCTGCAGGTGCCAAAGGCAGAGCACAAATTAATTAAACGACAGCCTTTGTGCCGTGATTTACAGCAGAAATGTACTACGTTATATAAACATGCAATATATGAGTTCTTCCTGAGCTTTAGTCTTCAACAGAGTTCACGCAGTAAAGGTCAAATGCTTTAATCCAGTACTTCTACCAGAATAAAATAATGAAACTTGACTTTAACGGTGAAGTAGAGGATAGCTGCTTATCGCAAATATGTGGTAAATAATGTAATTCAAATTTCAAAAAAAAGATGAGCAATAAACAAGCAAAACGTATGTTTTTGTTCAGAACAGGACAAGAGTTCCAGAACAGAGTTCTTTCTTACTTTCAGTTGTTTTTTTTTCAGAACAGAGAATAGAGAGATAGATCTGTTTAAGAGAATTAGAATATACAAAGCAGCTGTAGAAGCACTGAGTTGAAAAAAACTTACATAAAATGTATGCGGCAAGGTAGTCGATCGAGAGCCGCCTAGACATACTGAACGAGGTATTTACGCCGGCCGCTGGTCATTCAACTCAGTCGAAGGCTCTCGGCTTCCGGACTCCATCGAAGGGCATGTAATTGCAGCCAGCCTGTTTCCAGCAGGAAATCCCACCTCAGCCGATGCAAGTTGCATTTTGCAGTTATATTCAGCGACCTGTCGAAATTCGCCGAAAGCAACCTTGACATGTCGGCAATTTTATTCACCTTGTTAACTTTCGCCTTACCTAAAATACTCTATCCCAAGTTCGCGGTTACAACACGGAATGGGCGATTTTATTTACATACATATATTTATTTATTCCTTTAATGCACTTATGTGCGCAGACCGACTCCAAATACCCATAAAAATAGCATGACTGAAGGTAACTATTCAAACAGAATGGACACAAACATTTCAAAAAAAAACGCCAACAGGAAATTTTTCTCATCAGAAAAGCCATTGAATCACCACATCAAACAAAATTGTGGCAAAAAAAAGCTTCAAAATAATTATAATGACACTCGGCATAATGGTCTCATCTGGTACTAACCTGGTGCAGAATTTGCGATGCGTTTTAGTCCAAATTCCTTCCCGATGGAATTTCCCCAGAAGGTAGAAACATTACAGGAAATACATCTAAAGGCAGCACCCACTCTCAGAATGCTTCCTGAGTTCTCGACGGATTCTGAAGGACGAAACTCAAAAAAGGGTTGAGACTCAAATTTCTCGGCTCAAAAGTCCTTCCTGACCGAGAAAATCGCTCCAGAAGACTCGAACGCGATTTGGCGGACGAGTTTTCCACTCCGTCGCGCTCTTTCTGTTGGAGCCGCCTACCGCCTCAAGTGCGTGGGCAGGGAAGGCTTATGTAACCCTACTCATACCGAATGGTTGTAGTGCTTTGAGTACTACGGAAAACAAAGTAGCAATTTTAGATTCTTTGGAACTCGTGGTCCAAGACTTGCATGTGTGAGAAAATGTATTTGCCTTGTTGCAGCCGACAGCTAAGATAGTGGTATTCCCCACAGACTAAGGTTTCGGGTTCCCGTCTATTCCAGAGCCAGGATCGCAAAAATTACATGTGGTTGTTCTCTGAAACATATCATATAATGCAACAACTTCACTTACCTCCTGTACATGAGAAACTACGCAGAAATAAATGGGCTACGAACATGAGATACACAAAGAGAACGCTGAACTTAATATTTTGGTTGAATCCAAAAAAAATTGAATTTTTGTTCGACATGTCATTTCTGAAAAAAAAATCAGGAATTCGAAAAGTTGGATTACATGAGAAAGTCGAATATTTAAAAATTCGAAGATCCTCGTTATTCGAAAAAATCGAATATTCGAAATCCAGAGGTTCTTCTTCCAATATTTGAGGAAACCTTATTCGAATAAATCGAATACTTGATATCACTCCGGAGTACTGTGAAAGTAAGTTTGGCGTAAATGCGTAAGATATGTAAAAGTATAGCGTACTTTAATCGTAAACAACAGCAACAGATATTCTTCTCAAAAATCCTGCATCTCCAAACAAAAACAGGCAAGCAAAGTGATAAAATGATCCAGAGTTAGTTATGCAGTCTCGACAGTTACATTTCCGAACATTCTTCACCTGCATTACTGTGAGCTAAGCTGCTGATTTTTTTCTAAAACTAGTTTATCCCTTAGTGTCAATGTATGTTGGACATCTTTTTTTAAAACACACCTAGATTCTGTTTTCTACTAAGCTTGCCTTAAATGACAATAATTGTTTGGCTGACTTTGTCAGCGCTTCGAATCACTGCACTTAGTAACTGTCGCTTGGAAGTTCTCGTATTATTTCCAGTGCAGTAAGTTTCTTTCCTCACTATGCCACAGGGCTTTGCCGTTAAATTTCGCGCTTAAGACATTTGGCTATCGCTTTAGCATCAAATACGTGGAAGTAACTGTGAATTAACGATGGTTTGTCCTATTACTCATTTCCAAAACCCACCTAATTTCTTCAAATACATTTTCGTCTTCAGAGGACTTCTTACCTCGCTCTATGTTGTTAGACCTAAGACCTACAGAGGAACTCTGCTAGATTTTGCTTCCATTTATTACGGGATTTAGCTATGTCGTAGAACAATGTTTGTCGTAATCCATTCTTCTATTAACCAACAAATAAACCTGATCTTCTGTACATGACTAAAACATGGTTGAAAAAACATACTTCAGATTCCGAAATTGTTGGAAAATTGTTTTACTGCGCTTTTCGAACTGTGATAAAATAAACAAAAAACAAAAAGCAAATTGGAGTAGAAGCAACGTTTCTTTAATAATTTGGCAAACCCGCCGTCTAATGACCTTCATAAGTGTGCAACGACGTTGACATTAGTATTTGTTGCATGCGCATTGCAAATTGCACATGGTAAAAAAATCACGTGAAACTCAAGAACAATTAGGAGCACATAAATCTTAACACAAATTTTTTAAAAAGTCAACAAAAGCACAATTACAAAATGATTGAACAAAGAAGAAAATCGAAAACGAGGAAGATGTCTCGTGTTTGAAGTGATGCGTGATGATATGTTTAAGCCTTAATATTACGTTTAGTTAGTGAGAGTCTGTTACACTCTTTCGAAAATTTTACGTATTTAGAACCGGCTCTATATGCAAAGAAATTTCTCCTGTAAGAAGTTCTGGGGAGTTTCAGAATAATCTTATTTTGAGGATCCTGAGTGTTAGAGCGGATAGTAACGAAGAATTCTTTACAGTCCAGATCTACTTGATTTGATAAAATTTTATGGGCAAATATTAAATCATTTCTACTTTTTCTAGCTTCCAGCGAGTCCAAATTCAACATCTATTTCTTGTCAAGGAATCTGGTATGGAATCATATCTAAATCCCATAGAACGAATAAGAACTTTTCTTGTAAAACTGTTCTGAACTTTTTCAAGCATTTGCATATCAGCCTTTCTGTGAGGAGGAAATACTACCGTACCATATTTTATTTCACCTCAAAAAAAATTCTTGCGTAATCATGAACAACGGCTTGCATCAAAAGCATCCATGTAAAGATTATTTCAGTATGTATGCAGTAAAATCAAACCATTCCACCCGTAATTTCTGATCAAAGTGGACAAATCTTTTGTGGTGATTACGACAAAGCAAAATCTTTGGCTAACTACTTTGCCAGCGTTTTCACTGACGAAGGTTTTCTAAACTTGTCTTATACATTAGACTAAAGTTCTCCCTCAATCAAATATCAAATCAAAGATATCCATCTGCCATTCTGGCCCTCGCTAGCTCCGTTTGCCAACTTTACCCACTCCGACAGGAGCAGTTTTATCAGCGAGGATTAACTAGGGAATGCCAGAAAATGATTATAACGTTCAAAAATGAAACGGATGTCATTGAAAAGCTTAAAACAAAGGTATGCAGGAACGCACATGCGGAGCTTTCAATTTGGTTTCCTTTGGTAGGAAACTAGCGTACGAACGGTGCCACAAGGACAGTCAGCACAGCGCACCAAGCAGCCTTGGAGCAGCGGCTAGTATGTTGTGCTTGGCTGCGAGATGGTGATGATTCAATTCTCCTATGCGCAAATCGTTTGCAAAAAGGTCGGTTTTGATTCTCCATGGAACGCTATGTTTCCGAAGGACAATGGACACTGCGGCGTTGTAGATGCGAAGAATCTCTCGCTTTTGTATTTTGCTCATATTATAGCAAAGTGCTGTTTTCAACATTACTACACCATATACCACACCACTGGTTTTAAGCTCATTTATGACTTTGTTAGATTGTTGTTATGCTTGTTTTTATAAAATTTAGTAATTTGCAAGCTACAAACATACTCATTAAATCATGAATAATCTCAAATGCAACTTATTTTCGGACCTCCGTATTTTGAGTTGCTGATTTGCTCAGCATTAGGTCATTTCTGTTTTTACCCTTTCTGCAAAAGATTGTTCGCAGAGGTGAATCGACTCTTCCACATCTCGCACGTGAGCCTAGCGCACCTGCGATGCCACTGTATCACTGCTATCACTGCTACTGGCTGCCAAGTGTTAACACTTTGAATGACATCGTTTGTAGGCTAGCTTTAAAGGGCATGTTCTATTAAATAAAATCAAACTGAAAGGTCCGCATATGCGTTCTGTAAATAGCCTGATCATAAGCTTTTTACTGATATCATTCTCATCTCTGAACATGAGAATCGTTTTATGGCATTCCCTAGTAAGTTCCGCGCATTTTTGCTTTAACTATGTCTAGTTGGACCACAGTGCTCTCCAAACTGGGAAAAGGTGCATAGCAAATTTTTCTCCGTGGATGCTGCCTACATTCAACTGCTCCAATCCCTCATTAGCCTGTCAGAATAAGACTGGCCTTGTCTTACCTGAACACTGACAAGAGTCCAGTGTTTACAC
>KN550233.1:9158-22709 GCA_000797555.1 Oesophagostomum dentatum | reverse complement strand
ATGTTATATATTATATTTTTTTTAGCTACGTAGTACATACAGAAAGGGTGAGGGGAAAATCAGGACCAGCCACGTGGTGGGGCTGCAGCGAAGAGTCGACCCAGCGAGCTGTCCCCAGGGTTCTGCTCTGTTCTAAGCTGATGATGCTATACAGCGTCGGAGCAGCCTTCCTCTGGCTATATCTAACTACGATATAGCTTCGGCTATCTCATGACATCTCCGTTCCCTCGGAAAGCTCGTCCTCGAGCCTCGTCTCGTCGATTCCATGTAGGATCATCTTAGAGCTCTGACTGGCGAGTGTGGTGTAGGATCCGGGAACTCGCAGTTATGCCCATGTCAGGATAAGACTGGCCTTAACATATCATGTTTACTCGGACTCGTTTCGTTTCACGATTCAGCACTTAGCGCGCGTACTCGCGCCATAGAAGGAAAGCGCATTATCTGAAAGAAACGAAAAACAAAACTGCACAAAGGTTCCATCTTCTCCTTTCTTTGAACCTGGCCATGCTAGATATTTCAAATCCTGCCTCTGACATCAGTGCTCTTCTCTCTGAACTACGCCTTGGACGAAGCAGACACAGCAGAGCAAGCGAGGACGTTTGATGGCATAACGTTACAGATCAAAAGCTGGCATCCATTTTCAGGCCTCTGATGAAGATGAGTTGTTCGAAACGTTAGGCCAATAAAGGATTCGCCGTAAAAAACCTGGTTGGCAAAGCATTATTATTTGAAACCGCATAAAGGCGCAAGCTCGGACGCGCCCGCGACCCCTCGCGCGCGGTACGTGGTGCAGTGCGCGTCACAAACCACTGAGAGGTCTCAAAACGAAACCCTGTAAACAGTATCTGATGGCGCAGTAAAGCCGTCCTGTTCCACATGTCATCGATTCTCCTTTTCACTAGCAAATTGTCATAAAGAGTAATTAGAGTCAACAGATGGGCAGGAACGTGATCTTATATTAAATAAAGGTTTGGGGTAGAAAAGCCGATAAGGGCTTGTAGACTAGAGGACATCTTGAAGCGCTTCCTACCAACGATGTTAGCGGTCTTGGAATGGTTGGGGGTGTCTTGTGTTTTCCCGCCTGTTTCTGGGAAAATATTTCTATTTTTCATGTTACTTAGATTCTACTTATGAGTAGATTCCTTGTATGGGATGAATATGATCACCTAATGTTTTCGAGCTTCATCTTTACTTTTAAGCCAGTGTAAAGCGTGTGCCCTTGATTTCTCCAGTATCGCCTTCCTTTTAATGAGGTTTTATTATTTCTTTCTTTTCATCTCGAAATTCGACTTTTTGAGGATATCATTTCGTTCAGCCGGGATTGAAAGGGAGACAAATGCTATGGGATCGTGGCCGTCCCCCGAGGAGGTGGCTCGTCAAGGTCTTCGGACTGCTACGGGTCATATCCTCGAGAATATCGGGTTTTCATCAGTGTCCGGAGAATCTCTGAATGTTCTTACCGATGTTATGCGACGATTTATGGTGGAGCTATGGTCCCGAAGCAAGGTCCTGGCAGAACACGGTAAGTTATTTAACATTCGTTTTAATTATTTCTTCTTTCTTTTTTAAACTTTTTATTTTGTTTTATTTTTCTTTATTTTAGCCCTTTTATCATTTGTAATTCCATAGTTTTCGTTTGCCATTTGCAATTTTTTCTCCTGCTTCCTACTTGGTTTAGCTTATCTCTCGCATTCCTGTCCAAAATCTTATTTATTTTAAAGCGCCAGTTAATAGGCGTTAGTCGCACCTTATCGCTCCTCGAATATATTACTTTTTGGCAAGCAAGTACACTGGCTACTTCTAATAGTGAGCTTCCATAGGACAAGGGCAAGTCGAATTACGGTATTTTTGACATGTTTCAACAAGCAGGAACCCTGCGCATTCACGGCTTTGTTAATATCATAACGGTTAATAGTAATTGTTATCTTAATAGCGCAAAACGCAGTCAGGATCTGCTGTATATTTTATGATAGCATGTGGCTTTCTAGGGATACATCCTTAAAGGCAGCGTCCAGGCAAAATTTTCGGTACTGAAGTTTTTACATTTTGCAAAAGTACATAAAAGGCTGATAACAACTGCGGAAGTCCCGCATCTCTTAAAGGCAAAATTCAGGTTTTTAGTGGGGTTGAAATCTAAGTGCGGACGAGTTGTCCGGTGCAATTTGTGCGAGGTCGCTGAGGCTCATATAATTCATGAAATGTGCAGATATCAACGGAGCTGTTTCGTCGATGTATCCTCGACCTAACACAGCACCGAAGGTTCTGTATTATAATTCAAAAACCCTTACAGGGGCAATAAATTATTGCGCTACATAGGACACATACGGAGCGGGAGTTCGGTTTCGTTTCTTGAGACTACAAGAGTCAGTGTTTTATCACTAGTCTAGTGGTAAGCAAAAGAAAATTAGCAAATCTGCTTGTCTCAAAATGCAGAAGAAACTATTTTTATTCGACAGGTATAATATCAAGGAAAAGTCATTTGCAAAGACCTCTTCTCAGTATTCTGTACCACTATCCTGCTATATCATTTGCACTAGATAAAAACCAGCTTTAAAAAAACCTCTAGAAACGAAAGGAGAGCTTTCCAGAAGAAAAATCAAGCAGTTGTTGAAACATTTTTTCATCTTCCTGTAATAATTCAGCGCTGGAGTTAGGCCAAATATACGGGGAATTTGAGAGCCCAAGATAAACAGGTTGAACCATGTTCGTCGAGAAACTCCAGTTATCTGCGCAGAAAGGGAGAGAGGCGAGGCAGTCAGACTGCTGGACATGTTCTCACAGGTCCGAACGAAGCACAACCTGTCCAACTGAAATCGAAGGCTAGGCGTTTTGGGCACTGAAGCGGTCTGGGTACTCCGTTGAGAGATGCCTGGACGCTGCCTTTAAGTATCCTTCATGATTTTTTGATGAAGTGAGGCAGTTCTGATTTTTTTTTGAAATCAGCCAGCAGCATTCATATTTTTTGCCTATTTCAAAAATCCTTTCAGTTAGGCAGGCAGCAGCCTGTAATTGCCTATTTTCAAAGACTTTCTACAAGAATCTTGAACTTTCTATAAGAATCTTAACCATTACTGCATGGAACAAATTCCGCTGAAACGAGCCCCTTTTTCAGTGTCGCCATCCATTAGTACAATTAACATGTGACTTTATTGTCAAGAGTAACGCTGTTAAGAGTGAGCGCCATTCATAGTTCGACATATCTGTCGTCGGTTCGATGCACTTTTTGTTAAAACGTTTGGGCATAATTAGTAAGTACAGCGTACATAACTTTCTGTAACGTAGAGAAATCCGGCGTAGTGCGATTCATTGTTCGGTTATGTTTTCTTCGAAAAAAAGCAGTACCCAACAAAATGATGGGAGAAGGCAGGAATGGATTGGTAGATAGTAATAAGGATTTTGAAAACGTCAGCAAAACTCGTGGTCATTAGTTTAACATGTTTAAATGATTCTACCGTCAGTCGCATCTGCCGAATAAACTAAACTTTGACCACGAGTAAATTTTTTCACACGCAGTAAAGAGTAGTGCATACTTCGGTTAGAATTTTAATCAGGACTACTAGACTAACACGAAAGTTTGCAGTATTTTAGATGACTTTTTGTTTCTTCGCAAACTCCTTCAGGGTGTAACTCAGTTAACTACATAAAACTACCCGATTCGGAGCCCTCCATAGAGCCTAGTCGTACCCCTCCGTCAGAGCACCTACGAAGGGGTGCGAGTGAGCTCTTGCCTGAGACATCATTTTTGCATTTTCGGCTCCCAGTACAAATCTAGGCTCCGCATAATATCCGAAAAACACCAGGCTCCGCGGAAGTTCCGAAGAATTATCTGAGGACAACCCTCTTTCAGAGGAGCGTCTTAGCTTCTCACGTTATCAGCACATTACTGAGCTAGATTTTTTGTTGGCCAAGATTTTGAACGGCTGAACTTCGTTAGGATTTTACCGTCTAGATGCTGGTATAAATTCCAGATCAAGTAGCAGCCGGTTAGTGTAGAGCTTGCTGTATGTCATGCTTGTAAAACCACATTGCAGCTAAAACTCGCGCATTTTAAAGTTTTACTCCAAAATAGTCGTGATTGAGATGCTAATTTTTCACGCCAGATTTGAGGTCATGCATTTGAACAAGGGAAAATTTTGTCGCAGTCAGGAAGTTCTGAAAACTGCTACTTGATGGCTAAGTGACGAGGGTGTTTGGGCCAGAGCGAGCAATAGCTCGTGGATTTGTTATAGGAGAGCGAGCATATTTGGAAGAATTTTAAAGTAATTCTCCACCAAAATATGAAGATCTCTAACTTCTGAAGCAAAATAGTTAGGGCCGCGATGAAGTGTGCAATTGTTATAAAGCTTAGATTTTATCTCACGAAGTTATGTTCTTGGATGGTGAAGACTGCTCACCAAACACAATTTCTCAAAAGGGTACCATGGAATTCCACTTCACCTTACGTGGTTTTTATGCAGGAGAACAGCGCAGAACTTTTCTTTTGTGAGCATAAGGTGCATCTATAAATTTCCTTCTGTCATTGAATTCTACTACATCTTCGCAAAATATAAAAGGCAATAAAATTCCTGCAAGACATTCATTCCACGTCAATATTTAACGGAAAGCCTCCTAGTATGGCTAGTTAATTATGGCCATACTGAAGTTTTTGACTCCGTGTTCTTAATGTTCTCAAATCCTACCAATTCATTACATAATCTGAGTGAGGAAACGTTTAGCATGTCGGACGGAAATTACGCCCGATGATATGGGCCTCACCTTCAGCCGGCTAAAATTTTCTACTGTTGAAATGCGGGATTACCTTTTACAAGTCGGGAATGTTGGCCAGCCAAAACCGGTACGTTTTTGCGGTTAATTTTGTGTAACTGAACGAATTGTCAGATCAAGTGCTTTCTTCTTTTTTGATACATTGACCTTTTTGGTTGTGTCCTTCTTCCTTTTTAACATTTTTGCACTTTTTTCAAGGCATGCCAGTTCCCTATACCTCATCCGAATGCCAGACCATTGTTTGCACCTCAACCAAGCGCAAAAGAGCTTGAGGTTTGCTTTTGAATTAACATTGAGAGGTTCGTCAACATTAATAACAAAATATAGGATCGTCCCGCGCACATTCCACATTACTATCCAGCTGCTCATCCGGAGTGGACATCGGATGGTATCCAATTCATCATATCCTTTGGCGTCCATATGCATTTCTGTTCTTACCTGTTGTGTTTAGGTGCCGATTATCTCGCAGTTATGAAACCGTCAACATCAGTGGAGAAGAAAGGGTAAGTTCACAGTTGACTGGCACTCAAAGTACATCACTACTTATTCGTTTCAAGAGGCCCGGCGGATTTTCCTGACTTTGCCAGCATGGATGCAAAATCATTGGGGCTTTTCCGGCGTGGTCATGAAGAACCGTCCTTTCTGGATACAAGCAAGGATCACAGCTCAGCCACCGGTAATTGCCTACAAACGATATGTGTTTTCTTTCTTCGCGTTTCTTATTCCTGTCGCATTTTTCTTCCTTCCAACGATTTCGCGCTTAGTCGGAGTAAAAAACTTAGGAACCAAAGCTCCGGGAAAAAGGGCATCAGGAGAAATATCTTGAAATTTTTAGTGTATTTGCAAATATTTGGTGGTTATTTCGTGAGATCATCTTGTCTACTGAATCAATGGAGCCAGTGTTATTGGCTTATCATGAAACTCCGTTACAATATGTGTTTGACGCTCATATTATGGGCTGATGTCCATAGCCGATGGTAGACTAATTCGAGTCACATTCTAGGCAGACATTTCGCTGACAACTGCCCTTTTTCCCTGTGTGGCGATCCCGCTATAAATTTTTTTTGCAATTCTTTTCTTGAACTGAAACTGAATTGGTCGAATATCATCATCTCCTTTTACCATGATATTCTGCACTGATGCTGTTTGTGGGTGCGCCTCAGGACGCATTGGAATAAATAAATAAGTGAGCAAATAAACAAATAAATAAATCAGTAGTGAAACAGTAGCTTTGCTGACATGAATTTGCTTTTCAAGATCTCTCGCTCCAAGGCTTTTTGGCATTCATCGTAACATGAGTATGGTTTTCTTCGTAATTCGCTTATTCATTTTTTGAACATTTACAGGCATTCGGAGTAGTGCTAACTTGTCTTCGCTGAAGCTCCAGCAGAGCACTAGTAATGAACTAAGTGTTAATACGTCATTTCCGCGAAAAAAGACGAAAGGAAGTGGAAGCTATGTGAGTTAACTTCCTACTTTCACTTCTTCTCTGTTACTATATTAGTCGGCCATGTTCATCATACCGTTCATGCATAAATACGCTTGTTACTGTATTCAGAAGGATCTCCACAGTAGCTATTCCCCTTCTCCAACTCCGTCACCGTTATCAGCACACTTCAAACGAGCAGAACAGTCTACGAGTAGATCAGAGGTGGTTTTTACGTTGCAAATTTTGAAAGCTTAAGGGACTAGGGCAGTTCTCACCAAATAAATAATTATGTAGCTTCAGCTGGTAGTTATAGTTTTCAATTACTTCATAGGGATGAAAAAATAACTTCTTTCGAGAATTTCCGGTCAACTGTTCTCTATCATTGTGTTCAGTCGCCTTCATCGCGTGTAACCGTAACACTACCTCGCAAAGAAGCAAAGCCATTGAAGTCAACGCCCACAAAGAACAAAGTGGTAAGAGATCGGTTTTTTGCTGCTGAATAACCACCGTTATAGTTTGCGGTTGTACGTCGTACACGAAATTCTTAATGGAATATTTGTTTTCTTAGGGATCCGTAGCTGACGTCGATACTCCAAGCACATCTCCGATGCCAAAGCTTGAAAACCAGAGCGCAGGTACTCCTTTCATTTATTCTTTCGCCTTAAAGTTTTGTCGTTTTTTCTCCTTTTATACTTCTTTTCCCTAGCAGTTTTCTTCTTTTTTTTTCTCAGTTCCTACAGCTTCATCAAGTCTAAGATATTAAAGTCGACCACAGTGACTTTTACAAATTATTCTGCTTACGTTACGCTGCCTTCGTCTGAATTGATATTCAGCGATAAACCAAATGCTTATGTAGTTATCGTTTTAATAGCCAAGATAGATGCATTTTCAAGTGAATTAGACTTATAGTTAGTGAGTTGAACTGATAGCTACCCAAAAACAATGTTTTAGCAAGATTTAGATTATCATAGCTTTACTCTTTCTGGAGCACCCTCGATAGGCATCATTGGTTGTTTCGATGTAGTTCGCTCTGAGCTGGCTTAGTCTAGATAGTTGTAGTGCTAGTTGTATTAGGTCTGTGGTTGTATTAGTTAGACCTAAAGTTTCGTCTTACTTTTTAGCGTATTTATTTGTTCATGACTATATAAATGTTTATATTAAAAAAGCCGTTCCAGCGGAGAGCGTCATACCAACACCACTAGGGATACCTTCTGCTAGAAATTCGCCAATTCCCAAGTACGTTCACACTTTTACGCTATTTCATGTTTAACGTGACGCTGATGTTCTCTATTTAGGCCACCTTCTCAACGGTCTGTTGCAGAGCCCGAAGCAGCAGTAGCTCTTCAAAGGTACCACATTGTCCGTTATTTGTGACATCCCGTTTTATGTTATTTCCATTCAGCATTATTATGGCACAAGTAAAAGAGGAGGTAAAGAAGGAAAAGAAGCAACGTGAAAAGAAGGTGAAACAGAAGGATAAGCATAAGGTTTGTTGTTGGCTTTTTTATTGGTTCCTTAAACCTATTGTTCTCTTAGTTTTTTTTCTCTTAGTCTGCTGATCTTTAGTGAGGTGCATGAAGAACGTATTGAATTTGGACTGGTTGTTATTTTAGAGTTTTCGATATATTCATTTGAGTATCGCGAACAGATTCGTTTGCATTACGTTTCTGAAAATTATGAATCTATAAGAAATTTTTATCTTAACTGCCTTAGACGAAAGCAGTATTTGTTTGATACATCCACTATTTTTGAGAAACAACAGGAAGAACAAGAAATGCTCCGTAAACAAGAAGAGGCTGCTCGCGAGCAAGAGCGCCTTGCTCAGGAGCGTCTTGAAAAAGAACGAGCAGAGCAACAACAGGCGGAGGAAAGAGCTCGTTTACGTCTGCTGGAGCTTGCGCGGGATACAGCCACTCCACCGATGAGGCAGGAGGTTCCCGAAGGTATTGTAATAAGTGTTTTCTTGCTATTAGCTGTGTGGTAGTACTATTTTTTAGCATCACCGAGGTCTCTAAAAATCGTAATTAGTAATCCTCACAGCGACTCGGCCAGTTCTGCATTTTCTCCTCCACGTAAGCATGTTTCTGTCATTTTTTCGCTGTAGCGTTTAAGTTGGATCTAACATATGGCTGCTCATTATCTCAAGCCAGACGCAATTGCACAAGCAGTGGGTTTGCGTCGCAGTACATTGATTTCCTTTGCAGCTCTAATTATGCAGACGCAACTGCATCGCATGCGCCTAATTTGAAGAGGCCTTGTGTTTTGAGCATAGTAATTTGATATCATTTTACCTGGAAGGTTTTTGAGCAGCATTTATTATTTAAATCTGGCGCGGAGCACAAATAGTTCTTCAGATATGTCAACTAAGTCGCTTGTTCCATCATATTTAGCCTCTCTTGGTTTATTTGGAAAAAAAATGTAAATTTGTTTCTATCTGCGTTTTTCTAACACACAGACGAAATCATCTCTTTCCTTAAATTTTATTTTCAAGAAGATGGTCAGCCATCTTCTTTAAGGTGTTTCTGATATGACTGCAGAGCTAGTTGAGCTATAGAGAAAATAAAGTGTATGATCACATCCTTGCACCCTACATGCAATAAAGAATTTTCTCTACTATTTCAGCTCAAGTGACGCAAGGACTTACGGAGTTACGTGTTCCTGGAGCGACTCCTGCAAGTAAGTTCATTGAAGCGACTTTGTATGTATGTCTGAAATTGTTACTCATTTCGTTTCATTTCACCTGGCTGTAATATCTTCTTTGTTGGGGAAGATGAGCTTTTATTATTGAAGATGTGCGCTTTCGAATAGTGTCCTAGTTGTTTCACGCACTTTGCTGTGAGTAGATATGTAGGTGTTTAAAGAGAGAATTTTGAAAACGCGCATTATTTTTGCTCCAGCATAATACAAGGGTGCTGCATCTAGTTTTATATTAACATTGCAGCTGATCCTCAATATGACAACGACTCTGACACCGTTCCGTTCTTTGATGATGCTGCCATTCCGCCTCCGCCCAGTGAAGAACCCAAGCCACTGGTAACCACGTTTCCACCCACTGTCGACCTGCACGATTCCAGCTCACAGCACCATAAAAAGAAGAAGAAGAAGGATAAGGTATTATCTTATTCAAGTGTCAGTTTTTAGAATCTTTTTTCTGCCCTTACCTTTTTTTTCAAATTTTTTAACGTAGGAAATCCAGGAATTTTCTTCGCACTTGCTATGTTTGTTAATTCCTATTGCTATGTGTTATTATTAACTTCTGGATTGTAAATGTGTATTGTTCTGATATTACACATTGTTCATCAAAACATTTTGAGGAAAAGGATCGATCAAAGTCTCCTCACAAAAGGGACAAGAAGAAGGATAAAGAACATAAGAAGAAGAAGAAACGGAAGGAGCGGGATCGGGATAGAAGTCACGAAAGAGATGAGGAAGAACATAGCGAACATAAACACGCAAAGAGTGGTTCGTCCACTAAGGATCGTGAGTACTAAAATGGTTACATGAATTGTTGTCCTTTTTGATACTTTGGATGAAAGAATTTTTTTAGCTCACGAACCTAAATTTACCTTGAAAATCCGAATCGGTGATCAAACTTCTACAACTGAGACAGTCGCTGAGCCCAGTCCCCAACTGGAAACTGTTAAAATCAAGTTCAAGAACTTTCCAGTGTAAGTGAACATTTTTGTTTTGTATGCGTCGTACTTTGAACGTGTTAGAAGACATACTCTCGCTAAGAAGGCATTTTAAAGTTTTTTTAACGATACAATCTAGAAGCTAATTTTATGTGACGACTTGAACTAAGCCTTGCGATACGCAAGATTTTGTTTATTGACCGAGAGAACATACAACTTCAGTCTCTGAGGCATTATTTTTTCATCATTATTTGAGATCAGCGAGTACACTTTTCTTGTTAGGATTGCAAAAAGCTGACAATCTTAGCTTATAATACAGAAAGTCTCTGTCGTGCTTACGCTTTACACACTTTGTCTTGCTTGTCGTTTTTCATCAAATGTTGCAATTCCAGTGAGGAAACAAAGAAGGACGAACAAAAAACAGTACCGCCGTTGAAGTTAGGGTCATTGTCGACACCTAAGGAAGTGAAGGAAGAACCAGCACCTTCGGAACCAAAGCGAAAGTTCTACACAAAAGCTGAGGTTTGTTCTCCTTTCACCCGTATTACTTTGTTTGTTTACACGTTTGTTTTTTTTTGAATAATATTTATGTTGTCGTAAGTCTAGCCACTGTTCGTACCCTGCTTGTCGCGGACTCTGAGCCCGCGTGCGCCACCTGACTTTACAGACCTCTGGACTGTACCTCTGCACTATCGACTGTTCTTGCATTGGCCATGCGCAAGCGCAGCGGTCCATAGATCGGTGTACGCGGGCTCAGTGTCCGCGGCAAGCTACTGTCTCCTCAAGTAGTCTGCGGACGCACAAAGTCGGGCGGAGCCGGCATCGATCGACCTCCACGCATCCTTACCCACGGCACTCCAACGCGTCCCAACGTGTCCGCCGGGATGTATGTGTCCGCAGACTACTTGAGTGAGACAGTATATGTGCTCATGCATATATTTTGTTTATATGCGTTAAATTGATGCACTACTGGTTGAGCTCGGTCACCCTATATTTATCTTTTTATTTTTTGATAAACGAAAAAGAATGCACAATACTTTTTCAGCTGAAAGCACCACCGCCAGCGTTATCGAGTTTCTCCTCCGACAAATCATCCAAAGAAGAAAGAAAACGAAAGAAGAAAGAAGACGAGGAAAGGAAGCGAGAAAAAGAAGAGAGAAAACGTCGGGAGAAAGAGGAAAAACGACGACTTGAACAGGAGCGGGAGCAGGAGCTTCAACGAATTCGCGAAAAGGAGCTGGAATATGAACGCGAGCGACAACGTGAACGGGAACGTGAGCTGGAGCTGGAACGTGAACGAGAACGCGAACGTGAACGCGAAAGAGAGCGTGAACGAGAGCGGGAAAAGGAGCGAGAGAGGGAACGAGAAAAGGAGAAGGAAAAAGAAAGGGAACGTGAATTGGCAGAGCAACGAGAAAAGGAGCTGCGGGAAAAGGAAGAACGTGAGCTGGAAAGGCAGAGACGCGAAAAGGAATCTCAGTTGCCTCCACCTGTGACTGCTTTTGTGAAAGCGGGTAAGCAATTCATCCTTTTTTGTCAATTACGGGATTTAACATTTTGTTGCCTTTTTGATCGATAGGGTGAAAAATTGCTCCGGTAACTTACTGTAAATTGGCCTGCAGACTTGCTCTTGTGCCAGTTTCCTTGCGTTAACTTCTAATTTTCTTTGGAACACTCTTATTTGCTTCAGCTTCCCAAATTCTGCGGTACCTTTATTTGTTAGACATGCTCAGCAGCTGATATGCCCGATCGATCGAATGCCCTTTTCTGCGTTTGCGTTAATTAATTTTCCAGGGTCCGTAGTATGATACTGCCAAGAGCGGGGCTTATGACATCCGGACAAGCAATCTCGTCCAAGTTGCACCACGCATTTGAATTGACGCAGCTATTGCTTGTCGGAATGTCGGAGGCCCGACTTTGGGCAGGATGATGCTACGGACCCAGTTTTCCATAAATTTAGCGCCTGCTCTAGTCAGGTGCAGTTGCACAAACTGGGTAAATCCGATAATGCACTGCTGTGCCTCACGTATGCCAATTTTATGCAGTTGTACTTGACGGAGATGGTACCTTAACGGTATTTGTTGTATGGTGAAAAGGTTGAGGAGACCCCTAATAAAAATTTTTCATGGCTGTACATGCAAACTTATCTTTTTTATTGCAGAAAGAAAGAAAGACAAGAAGAGTAAAGAAAAACGTCGGAACAAAGAAGAGAAGAAGAATCCGGTATATATTTTGTTGGCAACCGTGAAATCGAAAAATTCTCTTCTTTTTTGTTAAGGTGGAAGTGAACACTTCCGTACCTGAGCAAGATGATAATTCCGACGGAGATGATGATAGTTCAGATGTGGTTTGTGGCAGTTTTTTGTTCTGTCATAGCTGTATATTCTTCCTGAAATTCATTTTTCTAGGTGTGGATCTGTCCTTCATGTTCTGTTGCGTGGACGGAAGGAGCTACCATGGTGTGCTGTGATATGTGCGATAATTGGTTTCATTGGTGAGTCGCACGCACATTATATAAGTCATGCTTTAGTCATATTCTCTGTGCAACCTCAGAAAACGTTTCTATAAAAGTTTTTATCCTTTTCGTTTTGAAACTGCAGAAAGAGTTGGTCTAAAATCATCTGAGCGATCAGTTTCTGCATTTTTTTTGAATGAATATTTTGTAGAGCTAGATATTCATTATCAAGTCTCATTAATCGATATAACACTGCTCTAGCTTTTTTCCTTCAGGCATTGTGTTGGCCTTATTGTTGCACCTGCGGACGATGTACCGTGGTTTTGCCAGAAGTGTGCTGGTAAAAAACAAAGTGAAAAGTCGGGTAAGCGCCCTGGAAGTAAGCTGGAAGGATCGATTCGGAAGAAGAAAAAGCTGCCATGATCCTCCAGCTGTTGGTCGTTTTCAGGCGAAGTACTTTTAAATCTGGTCATGTTTTAAAACTGTTTTATATTTGTCATACTTTCTACGTTTACATTTCTAGATTTACAACTTCTTTTTATCTAAATGATCTCAGGTAGAGGTCGTTGCTAGCATAATGTGATATATTTTTCACTGTAAATGATTCGTGTTTTTAACTGGCATTTCAAGAATACTAGAGCTGCGCGACGCTATTAGTCCAAATGATGTTTTATGCTATCGTGCAAAGCTTACGTTTCTCCCGTTGTGATACTCCATATTCGCTGTTATGAGGTTTTGAGGTCATTCGGTATTTCTATGCTCAAATTACTTTGTTTTACTATCCCCTTGATGCTGTTGAATTTGTCTACTCGTTTTACGACCTTCCATGATGCAGGTATCGTTTGTATCAAAGCGTTTTGTTTTATTGTAGAGTTCTTATACGTAAATCCAGACATTGCATTCATAGTCTCGTTTCTCACTGCGGCCTGTTATAGAGGCGCGAATGAAACTTGTCCAGATGCGCGTCTCTGTTTGTTTATGCTTTGTACTGCTATATTAGAATCAATTTAGGTTCACATTCACAGTGTTCTTTGAATGTCGCTAGTTTTAAGCGTTGAGATATTTCCTCATTTTCTATCCTCTTCAGACACGTGTTGTTACACCAACGCTCGATTTGCTCTTGCTTTGCCTTTGTAAGTCGTTTTTGTCTTTATTACTCAAAAGAGATTTTGGTTCACATTTTATTCTGTTACTCAGAGTGCCAAGTGTATCAGAGCCCGCAGATGGGAAGGAACAGAAACCTTCTGCGAGGATAAATATCCGCTATTTTC
>KN550231.1:48342-58454 GCA_000797555.1 Oesophagostomum dentatum | reverse complement strand
AATATAATAGATAGTAAAAAATAATAAATAAATAGCAATGCATACACTTACAATTAATAATACTTTATTAATTATTAGTGTACGTGTTGCTAAATGGCAGTGTCCACGACAAAAACGCCTTCCTAGTTCTTTGTTGATTCTTAAAGAAGAGCTCAAAAAAGCAGGATGGGCTCCAAAAATCCTGGCTCAAAAGTCACTTCTGGCCGAGAAATTCGTTCCGGAAAACTCTTAAAGGCAGTGTACCACGAAATCTAAGTTTCTGCACATCTGGGACCAACCGACGCCTCTTGGTCCCACCTATCCAGTGCAGAAGTTTCAAGAGAAATTTCCCAGCCGTTTTCGAGAAAAACCGCTGTACAGCGTCTTGTCTCGGAGCTGATGTACGAGTTAAGATACCGGGATGATGTGTCAAGGCAGAACGAATGAATGGTTATCGGCTTAGCAGATCTGTTTTGACATGTCTTTGTTCAGCATCGCTCGTACATTAGCTTCAAAAACGAGACGCTGTACAGCGATTTTTCTCGAAAACGGCTGAGAATTTCTTCTTGAAACTGCTGCACTGGATAGAAGGGACCAAGAGGCGTCGATTGGTACGAAATGTGCAGAAACTCAGATTTCGTGGTACACTGCCTTTAAGCGATTCGCGGACGAGCTCTCCACTCGATAGCTTCTTTCGATGACGTCACAACTTAGACGAGATTTTCGTATTGCATTTTCGTATTGTACGTGTAAGTGCCGTTCTCGCCCTCGCTCCGACGGACGCAATTTGCTTAAAGCGGGCATCACATTTCGCGCATTTTTACTTTAGTTTAGGCCTTTTGGGTCAAAGGGCTCCCCTAAACTCTCAAAAGCTGGACCACCATTTAATGTCAGAGCAACTACATACAATTCTAAGAGCAACTCTGAAAAGAGGATCCCACATAAGATGTCTCGTACATTTATCTTTTTAAAGCCCTTAGATCAACTGACTCTGATATCTTGATCAAAGTCTACAAAATTTATATTCGCCCACTTTTAGAAACTGCCACAGTTTTTTCCCATATAGGAAGAAGGACACCAATTCAAGAGAAGCGATTTAGAACAGTTCCTCCACAAAGCCAATAAGGTGCCGACACCAAATACATTATTCTTCAATTCCTTAAGGTCTGCATGGTCTAAATCTTGGTGGAATTTTTAACCTACGATATTTGGTATGCCGAAGAAAACGGAACGTTCATTTGATGATCTAAAAATTTTTACAAAAGGTAGTTGACCTAGAAGTCCTTAGTCAAAATTTTTCGTTTCAAAGTTCTAATATATCTGTAGAAGGTTACTCGTTTTGCTTTCAAGAATGTAATGATATTCATAGTTTATCATGGAAGACTTGTTAAGGAGTTTTTCCAATTACTTTTTCTGTTCATTTTTTTCGCATTCGCTTGTTGTATATTTAATAAATGAACAAACAAGTAGGTAAAAAAAGATGAACCACATCGGGAGGTGTTTTTAGCCTGAACTTTCCTGCGCTTAATCAGCTGCTGTATTTCACCCTAAAAGTGTTCATGCAAATTCCCAATGCAGCTCCTACTTCATGTCCCAAAACCCGTTGAAAACAATTAGAGTTCTGGACAAAATGTAGAATGAAAAAATATGAGTACCACCTTCATCTACTTGCAGTTTTTAAGAAATTTGGAACCAGCGTATCGAGAACTTTCGGCTGGTGCCCGCACTTTTCCATTTTATTCTTCTTGCAGAATTCTTACTGCTTGTAATGGTTTAATCCGTCTGAAACAGATTTTGGGGCATGAACTAGGAGCTGTGTTGTATAGAAAAATAATTTGCACTAATAAATTAGCAATGGTGATTCCTCTTAAGCAGGACGGGAGCCAGAAACCTCGTTTCACTTCTGTGACATGTTCATCCAAACGAATGTCATAGCAACTGGCACAGCTACTATGCAAACAACATATCAGACTACGAAAATTTCTAGAAAAAACCGTTGTTCTTGGTGAGAACTTTGCAGCTGTTATTACAAAGAAGATGGTGGATGTTTGCAGCACTTTGCTTTTCTTTTTTCAGTTAAATATAATACCCCCACTGTCGCTAGGAAAAACGACGCGACGTCGCGTTTTTTGCATAGCCTTCGAGTATCTCGCTTATAAAAAGAGAAGCCAAATAATTTTTACACTTTTGTGATCAGCGAATGATGGCCTATCTAGCTGCATCCTTTATTGAGACGTAAGAGCAAATAACTGACATAAATTTTGCGGTCGTAATTGTCTGAAGTCTCCCAGATACACCGTAGGTGATATCACACCTCATTAATTGCGCCCTAAATGGTTCGTTGCAGTGTGCCTTCTAGATATTTTACCACCTTCGCTATAAAAATTAACCAATTTTTTCGCACAAATATGTTAGTAAAATGTCTCATTGAACAGGCTAGATTCTGCTGATCATAACTGTATAATTTTCACAATTATTCCATGAAAATGAAATGAGTTATAAGGACTCCAAAAACGCGACATGTGTCGTTTTTCCAAGCGACAGTGCAGAAACTGTAACTTTTCCATGCTACAAATACCTTAGGCGCAGCTGAAATACCAGGATATACTGTCAACTGTTTGAAGAGAACACATACTACCGTTTTATATACCAGTATAAAACTTCTCCTCGAGAAATCTGCTTCTAATTTGATTTCTATGAGATCCTTATCAAATAATTTCTGCTGCTGAATCGATACCACAGCAGCTATTCGCTGTTCCAAAACAGGTTCCACAAGCGAAAGCTATTGTTAGGGAAGTAGTCGTAACTTATCTGTCTTGTAAGCAAACACTGAATCTATATGCGAAGATGTTCTTTTAGTCCCTTCCGTGCTCACTTCTGAGATGTTCGGGTACCTTGGTTTTCCTTTGTTCATCTGCTTCATTGGAACAGTTTCTAACATCTGGATTAACACGATTATCAGCTAGTTTTCCGTCTTTTCCACATAGTTCATTCTCCAGTCCTTCGCTAATTCCAGCTAATCCTTCGTTTGGACAGTGAGACACTCAGAAGTCAGTTGCAATTGTACAGCACCAAAAGCTGGCCCAATCTTTTATTCCTTATTCTCACCGGTCCCTCTATGAATTTTTGAAAGTTAGCAAATCTTCGAGTACCTTTTCGATTGCCGTCTATCTATAAATTTCGCTCTCTAGCAGAAATGGCTTTTAACTCATTCTCTTTCAGATGGGTACCTTCGGGGTATGGTCTGCCTATGGGGCAGTAGGACGGTCAATCCGGATTGCTTTTTTGGTATCCAGCATCCTCATTATCGTGAGTTATAAATACCATCTCCCTCTTTTGAGAGAGCCAAATCTAAACTTATGGCTTAAATAGTTATGCTTAAAATACAGCAGTTCCTGGTTCCTATTCGAGGACCAGAGGAGAAGGAAGGCAAAAATCGCATGTGTAAAGCGATTCCTCAACTAGGGATCGAACCTTTGAGGTCAAGTGCAGCAAACCAACTCACTATCCACTGCGATATACCGTTTGATTGCACTTAGCCGTTGTGACACAATTTTTGCTGGAATTTCCTTGTAATTTCTCCATGCAAGAGCTAAACTGGGCAGGCTCCGATTTTGTTGTTTACCTTTCTAGCGCATAGACTTCCATATAGTGCTACTTCCATAGCTAGGTCAGATATTGAGTGTAGGGTGTTTTGGAACTTACAGCTTTCCAGTATATCTGCATAAATCACAAAATTTTAGGCGTATTCCATAGCCTGTATAGCATACGGCTCATGGTTGGCAGCATCTCGTGGACAATACGCTGAACTACTGTCTCCGTCGCTGTATGTTGATGTAGCCAGGATCCTGCTTGTGGTTTCAGCGATCACCATAGTCAATCAGCTGATTTGTATTTACTCTGTATTCAAAGAGCTGCGATTTTGGGTGTATGCTGTGAGTTGATGCGGTTTTTATTAAAGTTTATACATTTTGACTTTGCTCGCGTTAATCATGGCTTCTTTTCCTCGTTAGGCTGCGAATTTTGTGCGAGAATTAACACTTTTCGAGAATATATTCTACATTTTGTCATTGTAGGAAAATAACTAGCCACTTGTAAGTAATGAGAAATATATGGCTGCAAGATAACCAAAGCCTATGAACGAGTATAGATCCAATCGATAAAGCGAGATAGCGACGATTGAGGAGAGTCAGACAGCGAAAGACACACACATACGCAGTGGCTGTGTGCCGGGTTGCACTAGTTTTTCGCAAAGGCCTACCATTCTACCTCCGTTGACTGGCTATACCCATAAACTTTAAAGTTATACTTCGAAGTGGTAAAGATTCGATGATGGAGTTAATTTTTAGTCCGCCGTCACATCGATCGTTATTTTTATTATGCTCTTTATTGGCGGAATAATGGGTCTCGTTTTCCGATCTCAGGTATTAATTTCTGGCTTCTCTTTTAGATTTGGAATTGAAGAGAAAAATACAGACTTTTTCCAGCTTACCACACAAATACCTCTTCGACTGAAAATGTTGACCTCACTTCGGGAACTGTATGGAACGCCCGATATGGAGCAGGTCACAGACGCCTGGGATCAGCTCCAATCAAATGTAAGGGTCCTGATCTCGTACTAGAAGGGTATTATAGCAAACACTTATCTCAGCCTCATCTCTAGAATATTTTCAGTAACCATCTCAGCCTCATCTCTAGAATATTTTCAGTAACCTCTATATGAACATATTTGAACATCAGTTACCACTTACGTCAATGAGAAAACTATGCCTGGCTTAGCTTAAGCGAACAGCAATCAGCAGCAAACTTAGCAGCCCATAAACGTAAACTATTGTTTTGCTTTATTCTAGTTCAAGTGTTGCGGAGTGGATGGGAACGATACGCTCGTGATTTGGCGAACCTCCAAGTGGTACATGCACCAGAAGGCGCCGAAACCTGTCTTGCCTGCATCGTGGTTAGTTTCTATGCTCCATTCACTAGTGACGAAAAGACCATTTGAGAACCTCATATTCTGGAGAATCTGCTGATAAACTACGGGGAGACTAAAAGAAAGGAATTATCTGCCGCAATACGCGGATATTACAGTGTGTAGTGTGCTTTCTTACAAAAAGGTTTGCTGGTGCAGATCGTCACTGTGAGCCATAAATGCCCGGATATAACGCTGAGATATATCAACATACGGTGCTCCAAGAACAGATCTTCGCCACCCTACATAGCCAAATGAAAACTTCTGCCCCAATTTGACATGTGTAGAAAGGTGCATGTGAATTGCATTAATGCATTCACGTTTGGGTTAGGAACAGGACGAATTTCTTCCTGGGTCGTATTCGTCATTGAATTTACCCCGGAATAAGCGAGGAAACACCCCCAACTTATCCCGAAACTCATATTAATGGAGGGGAAATGGTGAGCGTTCCCTCCCTTATCCCAGGTAAATGCAGTGATGAATACTTCTACTGGATGTCTGAAAGCTTTCCCGCAAACAGAAAACAGCGCGATTCTGAGTCTGCAAAAACATCTTGATCCATTGTAGAGAATGCATCGGTAGTATATTAACTACACTTTATGTATGTGTCATCCGTTATGGTAATAATGAATATGAACAAATGTTTACTGTAACTACAGTGCAAGATTCTTTATATTGCGGTTTCGCTATTTCTTAGGTTCAGAGTGAAGTAGACAGCAAAAATGGTAGTTTTTGGTAGTTTCTTTACTAAAAATCATGTGGTTTGATCTGATCAATTTCTTTCTTCTGGTTTATTTTACTGATCAAATTCGGCGCAGTCTTGCCACAGTGCACTTACGCTCTTCATCTGCTCTTTGCCTCACTAGATTTTGCGCTATTCTATTACGCTTTGGTTCACTATAATGCCGATGATTCTCGGAGAAGGATACTTAAATCCTTATTTCTTTCCGCAGCTACGTTCTTTATATGGCTATGTTAAACTTAAGCTTTGAAGAAAAGGCCAAAATAGGAATAATCTACATTTTTTTGTCTACTGAAGTCAAAAAAGATGCGTTACGAAGTCTTACCCGAACAGCTTTTAGTTTTACTATTTACGGTCCTCATAAATGAAATTTCTTGTTACGCACGTTGCTGGTCATGACCATATTTACATGATCTTCTTTACCTTTTCTTTTCACTTACTATGAATAGAAAAACTGCATACTCCAATAATCCTCATTTATTCCAGTTGTGTCCCTGGAAAAGTGGAAGAATGCCGCAGAGGCAATCTACAAAATCCCGACAAAACAACCACCTATACCAATACCTGCTACATGCCATTGAGGACAGATCTGCTTCATGTTGTACATGTAGCTGCCTGGATGTCGTTAGCAGCCAGTGTGCTTCAGGTAAAGTTCAACATTTCGCATTCTACTGATATTTCTGAAACTCAGAATTCTCCCTAAGCTAAATATTCCAGCTAATTCCTGCGGCACTTAGTTCATGGTATGCTCGACTAATCAAGAAGTAAGGACATACTCTAGTAGATCACAGTTTTACATCCCGAGTGCAATTCGTGTACAACTAGTATTACTTGTATCCTTTTCTGTAAATATCACATGTATGAATTGTTGTAAGTATTGTACTGCCTGTATGAAATTGTTATACGTTCAAGAGCTTCTGGAACCATTGCCTTACTTTATTCCTTTATCAATACTGATCGAAGAAATAAAAAGATTTTTTTACAAAGTTCAACTGTAATTTGTGCAGCTTATTAGAAATTTCCCATAGCTAAGTAGTTGTGGCGTGACTTGCTGGTGTTATATCAGCATATGCCAAGGAAAGATGGAAAAAAGCATTTGCCGCTGTATTTTTTTCATTTTCAAGTCACTGCTCACGTATTAGATTGCGGTAGGAGCTCGTATCCCTATCATCACTCAAACCCACCCAGAATGCAGTTTTCCGATATCTGACCGCTTATTATGGACCTGGAGACAAGTGTAGGTTCTAGAATTGTCGCATGTTATAAGGCGCAAAAATGAATCACCGGATTAAGTAAAGGATATTGCTAGAGCCGGGGGCGGGTCAAGAGATGAGCCACGCTTCTCTGATTGGTAGGATTTTCTCCGAGCGCGACGGCAGAGAATTCTTTTCGGAGAGGAGAAAATTCGTCCCTTATGATTTCTGGATGGAACAGAACTCTCCCGAAAGTTTTGGTTAACATCTGAGTGAGTGAAACATCTTCTAAACTTTCTAGGTGAAGTGGATTTAGCATAGGATCAAACAGCACAAACGAGGTAGGTGTTAAAAATCCTCGTATCCTCTTTAGCAGGAACCCAAAAAATTTCTACCCCTAGCCTTAATGTGAACGAGCTAGACAAACTCAATATCAGCGTAGCGCACTTCTAAATGAGCAGCTTACGAGATGATAGTAGGATCAGAGCAATGAGCAGTGTTTATTAAAGGTAACTAATTATTATGGTAGAAGTGTCTAAAATCATTCCGCACAACTTGTGTCTGTTTTTTTTTTCTCTATCTTCTCCTGTTTCATGTACTATAACATTGGCATAGACCCTCATAACTACTGCACTGTGAATACTTCAAAGTGTTGTAACTCGTTCAGATCGAGGTTGGGGTGGAGATTTTTGGGTTGGGTTTCCACTAAAGAAGGCACGAGTATTGTTGCCACATACTTCATTTGTGCCGTTTGAGTTTACGCAAAATTCGCTTCCCTCATAAGTATTCAAGGTTTAAATGTTCGAGTGTCCTACTAATAAAGATATGAGGAGTTTTCCTATACACCTCTTTTGCGCCGCTCGATCCTACGCTAAACTCACTTTCCTGGTCAGTTTTCCACATTCTAGGCGGTTCTGAGGAATATCGCACGCGACATCGTATCGCAGCAAAGCCTGCATCGCGGCTCACCTACCTCAGGGAGCAGTTACTGTTGGGGAAAATCCAACAGAACTTATGGTTAGTACGCAAACATATAAACGACAGAGGCGCTTAGTGCCAGTGAATGAAACGCGGGGAAGTATGGTAGGTCTAATAAACGTACATATTCATACACGCATATATTACAATTCTGCATTGGTTACTGTAGCCATTTCTAAAACTGAAAATGAAAAAAAAACGCCAAAAATGCTTGCGTTGGCGAGAAACTCGTCAGCTGGAGGCGTTTCTCACGCGTCTGCAGTCACACAGTCCACGCAACCACGTCTATTTCAATTTTCGGATTTTTGAAACCTGCAAACGAACAATTGTATTCACAAACGCTACCCTCAGATGGGATATTTCTCCATGACTACGCGACCAAAAATTATCCTTCGTTTTAGTTTCTCCCTCTTCTTTTTTTTCAAAAGATATGCTCCTGTTTGAAAACCCGAGAAATTTTTCCAGCAGGCAATCAACTGGAATAGTTTTTTTTTCAAAGAAGAGGGAGAGAAGAGGAGAAACTAAAACGAAGGGAACCACTTAGGCAGGCTAATGTACGTTTCATCCCCTACCGTCCGTTTCACTTGCTTAGATTCGTGCTCTCCCTTATTCCTGAAAATTCCACTTCTTTTCTGATGCGGCGCGCTCCAGACACAATATTTGGACGCGGGCTGACGAAGCGCGTCAATACCTGTTGAGCCTTTTGAGCCTGTAAAATTCTGGTCATAGCTAGACGGACTCCGTATGGAACGCATCGCGTCTGCGGAGGAAAGCGAACGACTGCGCTGTGATAAAGATTTCGCGCGATGTTTAATACGCTTCGCATGCGGCAGAAACGATGCGCATCATCCGTTCTGTCCAGTAAATTTCGTGCCATCCTTAACATGGAGCGGATCCGTATGAAACGGAGTCCGTCTAACTCTGACCAGACCTTAAGGTCAAGTTCAGGCGGACTTGGTAGTGCTGGGCCAGGGCCCGGCACGAGCTGGCTCCGGGTCAAGCTAGGCTTCGTAAAATGGCAAAGATTGAAAAGCAGCTTCGTATATGATCTAGGGCAAAGCCTGAATTTCCTCGGCGCTAGAAATGGCCTCTCAAGAATATTATTTACCTATCCATACTAAATCAGAGGAACCAGAAAACGAGGAATAATATAACGAAAAAGATGAAATATAGCGCCTTTTATAAGCTCCGAGCACCGATTGTCATTCTGATTCCGAATCATTCGCTCCCTCTGAGAACGTGAAAGAAAGCGCACTCGGACAAAAAGCGCGCGAATTTCAAATTTGGATGGAACGAAAAACTTCAAAAACTTTTCCCGCAGCGAATACACGATGAAATCTGTTCAAACTTGAGCAACAGTTGAGGAAGCATGCCCATAATAAGTGGACAAAATTCTATGATCCACCTTTGCTTGCGAAACAATCGCGTGACCTTTATATGTGTTAGCTGGCTCTGAGCCAGCTGAGGAGCCAGCTCAGCTGGCTCCGAACAATAAATTTCTTCTTTCACTACAGTTTTCTTTGTTCTTTTTATAGACTTCTATAATGATCTCGGTTCTTTGACATGAACACATTTGCCACACCAGTAGAGCATTTTAGAGCAAAGAAGAACCTTGAGATACCACTGTTATATATTCAAAAAGCCGCGTTCAAAGCGAAATACCTATGCTGATGTGGACGTTCCTTCGAATATTCCCCAAAAACATCAAAATTTCGTATTCTTTTATAGGTTTAACCCGATTTTACATGATTTTCTTTCCAAAGAGAGATTCGCAGTTTCTCGTTGCTTCAAGGGAGGCTTCGTTTTCGAAAACCTCAAAAAGCCAGCTCAAGTCGGGCCCTGTGCTGGGCCCATTTATGCAGCTCGTGCTGCACCCTGATCTACCTTCTGATCGCCTCCCGCTCCTATCATTGCTGTCATATGCTTATATATTCCGCGACTTCGCACAGTAGTTTCTATGTCTACGCTTGATTTTAGCATGTTCTGTCCGTTTTTGAGGGGATGGTTCATACTTTTTAAATCAACGCTCATTTTCCTCTTCTCTTTTCTTCTTCTCATTTTTCTCCTTCTTTTTCTCACTTTTCGCTGATCCATTTAAGAAACTGCCGTGATCTGCCTTAGCGTTTGCAAAAAGGTTCGACTATTATGTCCAGTAAACAAATAAATATTCATCAAAAACATAAATATAAGAAAAGCGAGTAACATCTATCACACATCTATATTGCAACGAGTTTTGGCCAAGTTCCAGGGGGGG
>KN550228.1:18627-30275 GCA_000797555.1 Oesophagostomum dentatum | reverse complement strand
TAAATAAATGGACAACTAAATAGAAATAAATGAGTAAATAAACGCTATTTTGTTGTGATCGCCATAGGTTTTACCATATGTTCCCAAAGGTTCCCGTTCCACTCAGTGCCTAAAGCGTAGAATGTGCAAATACGAGGCTTTAAAAACAGCAGTGCATCGACATTCTGCAAACTGCCATGTCCAGCAGTTTTTTTGTGCTTTTGAAAGAATCTCTCAGCCAAGCCATGATGAGTTTGCTATAGTCCTATGTGATTTCTATATCTTTCAGCACACAATGCGCGAGAGGACACTGTCTAACATTGTGTTCGAAACCGTACTCATAATTTTGATGCCAGTAAGTCAGTAATAAAATACTCATCTTTTATAAGGTACTTTGTATATTGCCCACGAATTTCTAGAAAAATAGACAAGTTATCGTTAAGAAAGTAAGCCTTCGGTCAAGATCATCTTTGCTTTCAGCCACTCGCCGTCTTCTATCACAGTGAAGGATGGATAGCCCCAACTCTGGTCGACACTGTTCTCACCGCCCTTTTCTGGCTTCCTGGCTTAATATACGCTATCTGGTTTTGTTTTATAAAGCGATGCTAGTAAATGATCTTGAATATTTCAATCCACAGTTCTTCGCATTTTCGATACTACCTTGAATTTGGATCGATTTCGCGTTTTCGCTCGATTTCATGAAGAAGCAATTAGGTAATATATATCTCTACACCACTATAGGTCTATCCTGTATCTCAGCAGATAACTAAAATCAAGCCAGCATAATCTTTTTGTAGAAAACATTTTCGTTGAAAGTAGAAATCCTCTGAATCATTCATCATTCATGGAAAAGTGAACACTACCTGATATTTGAACAACTTATCTCGTCGACAAGTTCAAATCTTTATTTCACTGGTACCGGGTAAATCTTTGTATATCAAGCTGTATGCGCAGGAGAATATGGGATTTCTGGAGCTAGTAGTGTTTCTGAAACGGTATTACGCCAGAATGCTCTCAAAGCCCATTTTGTTCCAAAACCAGGTATAATAAGCGCAGACAAGCTCTTCTGCTCTATTAGCTGAAGTTTTGGTTGCAAGAGATGGTGGATTTGGCTTAGTGGTTTTAATCTGCTTTGCTTCTTATAACGATAAAAAGGGTTTTTAGTTGCGGTTAAAAAACTTTTTTCACCTATCCTAGACAGACAGGTAAAATTCACTGCGATTGAGTGACTTTACTGTAATATATGTACAATAACTGACATTCCAGAATGTGTGCAAATGTTTTGACTATTACAACATCACCGACCAGTTCTATACGAATTAGCTTGTTGACAACGAAGTTTCGTTAGTTTTGCGTTCTCAACTTTTAAGACAATCCGTTTTTTCTTTATCTCAGAAAATTCTTCATTGTATAGCCCATTTTATCCTCAAAAACCTACCGGAGGGTGCGTCAGAGGTAAGTACCATCGGAGTCCACGACTCTCCGCCAACATTCGGGTAGACACTCGATGCCGGCCTTCCAGAAGGAGAGAGGCTGGGAGGTGACCTCTCTTCATCATCAAAGGAATAGTCTCCTTTCTTGAACCTGGCGAACCAGCGCTGGCGTAAAACGTAAGGCCTTCGTCGTACAATTCCTCGAGTTTGTGGTGAGCTGCCGTTGCGGAGTAGCCGACGGTGAAGAGGAAAATTTGGAAATGTTGGAAATATCGAAGGTGAATTTTGTCGGGGACGAAGTTAGCCGCCATACTAGGGAAGACTATGATGAGTAATAATGACGCAGTTTCTGGAGATGCAGGAAGGAATCCTCTGACCTACTACGAAATAGTTCCCTTCTTGCTATCATAGGAAAAGAAGTTATGATTTTCAAAGCTAGGGCTCATTACTTTCTTTCTAACCTAACAGTCATAACGTTTATTTATTTTGCCTACCGGTTTCCCCATAAAGGGCAAAGATTTAAATCGAACTGCTCCAAATCTACTTAAGTTCCCCTTACTATGGAGTGTGATGTGCCACATTAACCCGATAGAAACTATGAGCAGCACAATAAAACAGCTCGCAGCTGCACAGGAAGAAGCCCATGTGCAGAACTTGGTTATCAACGCAATACTGAATACGTTTTTGGATCTTTGATCTCTCGTTTTTGTGACTCCATTTCTTATTGAGAAATCGTGTTGAATAATGTGCATCGTGGTCATGCACTGGAGCGCGTTTGTTGTCGTACTCAAAAAAAACTCCAAGCAAGGGAAGCGGGGGAATTTCAGCATCAAATCATTCTAGATGATTTAGGAAATCAGTGCTTCACAAGATCTAACTTCAACTTTATGCGATCCTCATGTTGTCACACGATAGTTCATGACTTCGTCCGAATCGCTAGAGCGTTGAACAGTTTTCGCACATTGCCGTACCGATCTATACTAGGCATGTAAACAAGACAAGGGGTAAACTGCTGTGCTCTTGTCTCAGTTCTCGGTTGTCGTATCGTCGCAGGTGTGAGGTGATTCACTCCGGCGTTGTTTGTTTTGCGCAAGGCGGAACGAACTTGGCCGTTATCTGCATGTGTAGGGCTAGCATTCGGCGTTTTCTCATCAGAAATAACTATCATATGCCTCATCTTTGACTCTCAGTCGTTCACCCTTCAAATTATGGAAATTTATGAACGAAATCCATGTAGCTACAAGCTTGTTATGTTATTTGTAGAAATTATGGTTAAGAACTGCTGCTGTCATGTGTAGATGTCATCTAATGCATTGAAAAATCTTGCGATGAACCTTCACTTCAGCTTCGAATCCACATAATCTATGAAGCACCTTATAAATCCAAAATTTTCTTGTAGGAAAACTACGCAGCCATAGAACAGGATGAGTGATACCGACAAGATAATCGAGATCATCTGCATAATCTTCTTGCCGGTTAGTGATGTTCATCAAGCGTAAAAATAGTAAGTCAATATAATGTTGTAATAATTCAGCCTTTGGCCGTCTATTGGCACACCAAGGAGTGCGGAATTCCTGTTCTGATCGACATTTTGCTGTGCTTCCTGTTCTGGATACCAGCAATCATCTATGCTGTTTGGATATGCTTCATGCAGTAATACTGAGGATCTCAGACTTTCTGTCCTAGATCTCGCACATAAGTATAAACCTTGAAAATACGGAGTGTTTGTTCTCCCCAGTGAGCAGCTTTAAAAGGTGCGCTTATCTATCAACGGCGAAGGCGTAAAATACGATCTTGAAGGTTTTTATATCGAGGCCCTAGATAACGTTTAAGTCATCTATGTACACCGCACTTATAGTATATAAAGCAAGTTTTTCTGCTCTTGTAGTAAAGTTGCTAATTACATAGGACCGTCCGAATGATAGTCTTCCGCGAGTTATAAGCTCTGCTAACTGATGCAGAAGCTGAATAAAAAAAGAGTATTTATAAAATGTTGCCTGAAGGCAGCACCAGAAAAAATTAGCTTCTATTTTTTTTGTGAGAATTGAACAGCCGTCGCTGTAGTCCAAAGCGGAAAAAGAGCGCGCGATACTCAACAAGAGAATGCTAAAAACGTGATTATATGGAACGTAAGTTTGTGAGAAGGAGGAGCTAGCCTTGCTCTGTATTGCCAGCAATCCCTTCCTTGTCCAAATTTTCTGACTACTTTCCTTCTTTCCGTTTAGCTTCCTCTTCTTTCTATTATGTTTCTTTTGAAAACGGTTATTTTGTCCAGTTTTACAAAAAGCAGTCTGCGGCCAGACTCAACAGCGAATCCGTAGATCAAGGATGATGCCAGTAACAGATGGTTTGGAAACTACTCTGTCTTTAAAATATTCCTGTCCATGTTTAGTTTTTCTTCAGAAATCATAAGTACTGTGTGTCCTTAGCTTTTTTCATTCTAATTCAAATCGCCACAGATAGTGCCTGCATGCTTAGTTTAAAAATAGGTTTAGAACAGATTGGAAGAAACTAACGAACTTAAAGAACATAGAAGAAAAGCATAACAGCGAATCAGTAAATCATAACAGCGAATTTCTATTATGTTTCTTTTGAAAACGGTTATTTTGTCCAGTTTTACAAAAAGCGGTCTGCGGCCAGACTCAACAGCGAATCCGTATTGGAAATCAGGAAAGAAGTATTGAACAAGCATCTGTTTCTAACATTATTCTACGAAGTGCTGCTGAGTCGTCAATTCCTTCTTGCAAACCTAAACACAACACTCACTCTCCAAAAAAAAAAAACCAAAAAAAGTGGAGAAAACTAAACATAGAGGGAAATCATTAAAAATCGTTAAAAATTGGAGGAAAGAAGTATTGAACAAGGTCGAGATTGCGCACCGTACGGTGCGAAATCAACTCATCCGTTCGCCCTAAAACTTGCCAGTTTATGCAATCATATTTTTCGCATTCTCTCCGCCAATGCTTTCTTATTGCTCGGTACTCGATTGATGCCTCGCGGGACTTTTTTGCTGTTGTGTACTTCAAACTTGGGTAGTTAAACCCTTTATTATTTTATGTTTGAAAGATATATAACAAAAACACGAAATAACGAAAAGCGCAAGAATAATACAAGAAATAACAAAAAGCGCAAGAATAAAAACCTCATTTTCAAAATATTTTTCCAGTTTTCCTACTTGATGAGAAAATGATTAAATGATTAAAGTGGAATGAGAAAATCTCGCATTGTCCCACCAGTTCTGTGTATGGCAACTGGCTAATGTCCAAGAAAAGACGATATAGAAATTATATTTTCAAAAGCAAATTGCCGACGTATTTTTTAACGTAGGAGGAATGGGACTCAGCGATGCCACTAATCACAAGTTACCTCTAGCGCTCAGCTTCAGAACAAGGGTGACCTTAACTACAGGAGGACGAGAATCTACTTGTGTTTGCTAAGAAACGAGTTTACATAGATCGGAATCCCCGTTTTTCTAATTTTTGGTTTCTGATTTTTGCTTAAAGGCAGCACTCAGGGACAAAACTCTTCTTCTGGAATTTGCGTTACTGTATGGCTTCCATCGAATGCTGAAAGATCCCGAACGTATACAAGATGTAGATTACCGTAACTCCTGTAATTCTCCTTCAAAGCGGCCGATCCGACGCCCACCCAGCGGAATCTCGCCCTCTGTCGGCCGATTCCTCTTCTCGGATTAGATCGCAAATTCTTCGGTCAAGAAACTCCAGAAGTGGTCTTCTGCTACGTGCAACAAGACTTCTAGCTGTAATCTAAAAGAGCTGAGAGGGAATGAGTAGAAAATTGTTTCAGAAACAAAAAGTAATAATAAAATAAAAATAAAATAGGTAGTCTGTCACTAGCCCACTGCTATTTTCCACAAACTGTGATATTTTTAAGTTAGTCTACAATTATTTGCTGTGACATTTTATTCTAGTCTGTAGTGGACTAGTAGCAGACCAGCAGTAGAGCAGAGTAGAGCGAATACCAGAATACAGACATGAACATGAAAGGGAGCCATGGGACGATGAGTAAACGTTGAAGAAGCGAGTAGTTCCGACACCTGAATAACGTCTTTAAAAACTGTTCTTCAAGCGAAATTGTTCGGGCAACTACAATGCAGTGTGAAGCAAAAAAAAAAAAAACGACGAAAAACGCGGAAAACACGTAAGAACAACAAATAGTATGCTCTGGCGTTTACTTCGAAAATTTCCCGATACTGTGGCCGTATTCCGAAACGATCTGGCCCGGGCCATTCATGGCCTAGCGTTCCCAACGCGCCCGTTCTAAAAGTTCTAGAGCGGCTTATGCAAGAGCAACATGAAGTTCGAAGTACCAAAACATGTTGTTAATGGTATTGAATCAATAACGCTTAAACTAACTTCTCCACAAGCTTTTGAAATGGCATTGGGCCACGGATGGCCCGGGCCAGATGGTTTCGGAATACGGCCACTGATGGCCGGGCGAAGTGGTCGCCGAAGTGGTCGCGTAAGGCTAGTTGAGCCACCTGCAACGACACAAATCGGGATAGACGCGCGGGTGTTCTATATGCGTGGTGGTCGAACTCTAAGAGTAAGTAATATTTTTAAGCTTATACCTGAATTCTGAGACTTATCACGGATTCGATGACCGAACGCACCGTTTCAATAAGGTACACTGAGGAGCCATATCTGCACTTCTTGCAACATGAAACCAGACAGTGCAGAACACGTAGTACAAAAAAGCCGGCCGACGAATACGAAGCATTCAGAGACTCCTAGGAAGACATTCGTAAATGGTTCGGCAAATGCGCTTCGTAAAAGATGAAGGCTCACGCGCTACGGAACGCTAGGCATGGGTCCTCGCACGAGAACGCTGCAGACTACCGATGCAGAATATGATGAAACGCAAGGAAAACAGAAAAACAAGCTCGAATAGCTTCTAAAACCATCGCTTGTAATAACAGGCTTAGGATGCCGTCATGTATCCAATGAAAAATGACAAGGAGCAATTCACTGATTGGCGCACAGTAAGGTTCTGAGTTCATTCCTGCTCTATGCCCTAAAAAGATCGGGCTTACCCCCTCTATAAACAAGACTGGAGGCAGAGATGAAGAAGATGCAAATACGCGGCTAAAAATGCTTATAGATCCGCATGTCAACTCCGAATTGAAAATTTGTTCCCGTGCATGCATGCTTTGCGTATGCGTATTGCCTAAGTGTCACGAAAAGGCCGGCCTGGTATCACCACTATGAAGTTAAAACCAATAAAATTGTTAGACTCACCCATAGAAACGTTTTAGACGATTACTGAGTTTTTTTCCAAAAATTTCTAGGTGTTCAAGTTTCAAAAAGAAAAGATTAGTTCATTGTCAGAACAGGTAAGTGCTCCATAACTTATAACTTCGCTCCTTCTTCTAGCTATATTCGCCCCCGCTAAGTGTACACTTGGTAGATATTTTGAAACGGTGAATTTTACAATCACAAAAAATGGCTCTGAGAAGCTAATCTAAGCGATTTCCCTCTTTCCCTGCACTGATACTGACACCCGGGCGTCATTTTTTTCCTTTGTTTCGGGTAATTTTTTCCCCTTCATTAGTCTCCCCGTGTCACAGCCACTCTGCAAATCTTCGAAACATGGCATCAGAAAATTTATTTTATAAATCTTGTACAAAAATAAATGAATAAGCTATGCTGAAGCGAAGGATGCAGGAAAGTTTCATTACGATGAAAAAGTTGTCAGTGTTCAAAAATGTTCGGTCATGAGACAGTGAAAAGATTTTACTTATTAATTATTTAGAGTAAATGGAGATAATATATAACTATGTCAGTGATCGTTAGAAAAATTAAAATAGCTTAGTATGGAAGAAGAAAAAATGCGGTAATCGCATTATACGCGGCAGAAACCTGTAAAAAAGAACAATATCATGAAATTGTTAAATTACTGAGGAAGAGATCCAGCAAACAAATACTTCTGGACTTGCAATTATTATCGTTATTTCGTGCAGGGTAGAAGATGGTTTCTTCTGCCTATGAAATTTCAGAAAATACTACTTCTACCCTTTTTCTCTGTTTCATGTCATAATCGTTTATACATTTTTTTTGCATGTGCTCCAGATGATGATGTCCCTCACCCCATTTTATATAGGTATTGGAAGATTACGCGATCGTGAAACAAATTTGTTTTTCAAAAAAAAGAAGAAATTTTCTCTTAAGCAGGTCGCAACTCCACATTCTTATTTCATCATTTTCATTTTCAAGAAGTTTTTATTTATATTTTATAAGCGAACGAAGGTGCTGTGGTTTCTGTCAGTTGAATTTCGCCAATGTACCCTTTGTGAACTTGTACGGGAAGTGAGAACTAAACAAAGAAAACCTCTAGAAAAATTTCAGGTGGAGAGAAAAGATAATCCTTAGTGCATACGTGCTTTGTGACAGGTATTTCTACTGAAGTTTTTCGCGGATCAAAATAACTAACCTGGCGTAGTCACAGCTGCAGGCAAAATTCTTGCCAGAACTTCGGTTGTTGGCGATTTCAATGCCTCAACTGCGTTTTTTTAAAAACATTTTCGCCAAGCTTGGCACGAGACTGCAACGTATTGTTCCATTTCCATCAGTCTGCTTTCGACATCTTCTGTTCTCGGAAATACTTGCTGTGGCACGAAGTTGAAAGCGGATAGAAGCTTGTCCATTTATGTACGAATCCGATCAAATTCGGGAGGATGGTGAATCATTACAGGCAAGTAGGACAAACACATACGATTTAACATGGTCGATGGGGACTTTTTGATTACAATTCTTTATAATTTTCAATTTTTTAAATGAATTAATACAGTGTAGCAGTTTTATTTTTTTCGCATGCATTTTTACAAGGATTTGTAAACAATACAGTTACACCACACATTGTGTCGGTTTCCTTTCTTTTCGCAAAGTTACCTTTAAATATCTGCTCGTTATTTACAACGCAGTTGTCATTAGGATCGCAAAAACTTTAGAATTTCTCAAATGATAAGGTTACTAGAAGAAAATGTACAACAATTACGAAATAGCGAAAATTATGGAATGGGTGAAAATATCATAAAATTTCGGAAATCTACAGATATGGAGATTACGAGACTTTTTTTAAATTTTAAAAAGCCAGAACTGAAAATTTTAAAGTTACGGAATTGTGTAAATAAAAGGAGAACCTCAAGAATACAGAGAACATGGAACACATTCGCAAATTTAAACAATCTGATCTTGTCGGAATGTCAACAAGCTAAAAATTTCTAGCTTTTCAATGAGACTGCCAATGCCGACGAATGCTCGAGGGTTTCATCAGCCCCGTGGGCACTCACGCTTTTATTCCAAATAACTTGGGCCACAGATTAACCTACCTCATCGGCATTACAGGCAACACCCATGGTAAAGATTGCCACCGAGACAGCTGCTGAGGCTAGAATTTGAACGGCTGAATAGCAAATGAACAGCCCAACAAAATTCCAAAAATCCGCGTTCGCAGCAACTTACCGTCAAAAACTGCGATCCGTTTATAAGTTTTGATAGGAGGCGGCCGACTTGCACTGACGCTAAAACTGATGCACTATTGCCTAACGCATTGCGGCAGTATCGCGAATTTCGTAATTTCAAAATTCAAGTGCGCTGTGGGTTGCGCGTCCCTCCACTATGCGCTTGTGTTACATATATTTGTGGGGGTACTGGAGCTGTTTTTTTTTGTGAAATCGGTGTCTTTATTTTCGGTCCTCAAACATCATGCTTATTTTCAGTAGAAATAATGAAAAATCGTGTTTATCTGTTGAACGCAGATGGTAGCAACAAAGTACGGCAGCCTTTTAAATAGCTTGGTTGTCGAACATTTGCTGCGCTACCGTTCCATTAGCGAAAGTGAAGAAAATATGTCGAACATTTGCTGCGCTACCGTTCCATTAGCGAAAGTGAAGAAAATAAAGAAACATGGGGTATGTACTTGCGCTATACTTGGGTTCTGAAGTGTCAGCTGCTTAAAAAATCATAGAAAAATGTTCATTTGGAATTGTCAAGAAAAAATGGAAGATTATAGAAAGAACAATTTTTGTGGTAAAAACAAATTTCCCTTATTCGCAATGGTATTGCTGTTTTCCAGCCTCTGCGAGAAGGAAAGCAGTGTAAAAAAGCGGGTGTTGGAAAAGGGTGTTAAGGTAAGGAAAAAGACGGAGCAACTAAAGACGTTGTACGCTAAAACTGGTATGGAAGGAAAAAACTGGCAAATTTTATGAAAAGGTACATTTCTGGGGTAAAATGGTGCTCATATGTAGGAGGTTGAACATACATATATTAAAATGAAAACATCAGAAAGAAGCGAATGTTACCCTAAAACGGCAGCATAAAACATAAAAACGCATTCTTCTTGGAGCGCAGTTTTATAATGTCAGAGTCTCGAACCACATAGGCCAATTTTTTTTTTCCTTTTGAGTTCTATCGCCTGCTTGTTTCCTTTAGGTACTTTCAAGGTTAAGTTCTTCTGATCTGTAACTCTAATCCGTAATGAATGGACGAATTGACGTGTAAGGCTTTGACTGCCTGCTCTTATGTGCGCCAGCAAGGTGTCTGTCAACTCTTGGCTGTACAGTGATTTTGATTATACGGCTCCGACCGCATGCTCTCCTAGGTTTAATAATAGGGTAGCTGTAGCAGCTGATTTTGCCATTGTAAAATCGTTTGATTAACTCACTATCGCGGTATATAAAAATGGCCTCTGTTGATATCTCATCACCAAGAGCTGATAGTGAGAGGCACTTTGCTGAAACATTGTCAATATCTGCAGGGTTCGTTTCCATTACTCTTCTTATCTACAGGGGTGGGCAGAATTAAATGCACACAGTTTGAGCTCAAATTTCTCGGAATTCGCAAATAAACACTCCTCTATTTTAGTGCGGCTATGTAGCTGGAATAGTTCTGTACACACCCATAAAACAGGGTTTTTGTCACCTGCGTGGTTCACTAACTATGGCTGGTAGAGTTGACAGAGACCATTTTGTGGGCATGTGCAAGGTCTGGCGGTCAACGGAGGGTATCAGAACAAGTTGAATATCTCTAGATTCAGGAGAACTATGGTCATAAGAAAATGTGGAGACGGAGGCAAGACATAATTGTTACTGATAAGGAGGAGATGGGTGACAGTCAACTACCGGTGTCATATTCTCAGGCCTCGAAACATAACGATCGGAATAACAAGGAATCATTGACTCGTTTTTCTAAAACAGTGGAAATCACCCAAAGCTCTAAATATGGAGAACCATCCAAGTGCATAAAATGTAGGTCATACTTGGCCCTTAATGTCCATTGCCTCACCAAATCCAAATTGGTCGAAAGACAGGGGGGATACCTGAAAATGTCAATGGTGCATAGGCGTGGGCCGCACCCTGCAGTCGTTCTCAGCAACATCAACTCTTTGCTCTTGTGGAAGCTCCACAGTCGCGAAAACTGGGAACAAATAGCAGCACTTGGAGTGCATGCCTTGAGCATTCTGATGACATTAATGAAGCAACACTAATGAAGCAACACTATCTACTCTTATCACTGTGTTGGAAGCGATATGGTCAACTGGTAGGATACCGCTGATTTTTTCCCTTGACAGCGCCAAAATATTTATTGCCGTGGATCAAAATATTGTCTTCTGGGGCACAATGTACTCGAGAGTCTTGGCATATTCCATGAAAAAAATAAAGCCGTTTAAGCACAACTAAGCGCCGAGTTTTGAAGCAAAATTCATTTTTGAGGTCGGTGTGCAGATTTTTTCCCTGTTCTGAGGGGAAGATTGCAACCATTCAAAGTCCCCAGTTCCCAATATTTAGATTTTTTGTTGGGACATTTTCTAGAGGAGAAATCTTCAGCTTTCTTATACACTAGAAGAGAATCCATGAAAACGTTGCCATGAAAAGTTTAGAAGGGAACTTCCATCAGAATTCTAGCGGCCATTGTGGACATTGAAGGATGACACTTAAGTGCACTTATTAAAGTTTACAGCGGCGATCTGTAGTAGTTCTCATGGCATGTTATTGCATAGGGTCTCTGCTCACTCACAAACATTTTTGTGCCAAATTAGCTAAGGTAGGCAAACTGTTTAATGCAAAAAACCGTGTGCATTTAATTTTGCCAACCCCTGTACACTAGCAAATACTCATGTTTTACTCGAAAAAGAAGTTAAGTGAATGCATACACTAGTAAATACTCATGTTTTACTCGAAAAACGCAGTTAAATGCATGCATACACTAGTAAATACTC
>KN550224.1:16767-27245 GCA_000797555.1 Oesophagostomum dentatum | reverse complement strand
GGGATATTAATAGAGCCACAAGTTTTTCTTCCCTTTCGGGCTTTCGCACCGCTTGGGATTGGAAGGATTAAGCAGACAAAGGGACGACTTCTCTTAATAAGTTGTTTATTTAAACCATTGCATCAAAAGTCTATACAAATTTATTCTCCAAGCTGTTTTTTTTAACCTCTGCACCCTCTGATGCTTCTATATCAGAGCTGTTTGAGAATTCGTTCTGGTGCCAGGTTTTTGCTCATAGAGCTCTAGTGGGACGTTTGCAGGAAAACGAGATGGGCGAAATCCTCACAAACATCTCCCTTTTTTTTAAAGCATTCTGATTACGACGATGACAGGGTTGTTGCAGGGCTCGTGCAGGCATAGTCTGGTGGCTTCTATTCTTAGTGTGAAGCGTAGCATGTCCTTTGCCGTGTTCAAGTTGAGGGCAGTTTATTGTTAAAGAACCGCCTGATATGTACTTCATGTCATATTCAAATCCCATATGAATCAGAACACTGCGTAGAGCTAAAGCGCTACAAACAACCAGTTATGCAGTTAGGCACTCCACAGTTGAGTTAGCTCACTTCTCAGGTTGTAGATATCCAGACGATGTCCAGAACTATCCAGAAGTCCCAACAATGATGAATTTCCACTGAAACTTCTCTGATCATTTGATTTTATGAACGGCCCGAGATAAATTTAGAGAAAATGAATACAGAGGGCCTTTTTTATAACCCTCAGAATAAACTATAAAGTACGTATATGTCCCATGATCACTCATCATATCAGTGACTCTTTGTTTGAAACTGAAGAACCCATATAAATCAACAGTATCGTTTGCCTCAGCAGTTTATCTGATTTAACCAATCACTTAACAACGCTGGCTTTATATAGAGTTATTTTTGTTACATGATATATTTTCCTTTCAATAAAGCTTACCTCACAGAGCTATTTTCAGTAGAGATTTCTTTTTGAGGGATAACGATGTTTGAGTGGTTCTGCTTTACCTGTCGCGAGGGTTTTTTTTCGGTAAAGAAAGTTCTGCATAAGGATACAGGGCAGAGTTTGATCCTGCTTTTTGCAAGTATGCTGCCGTCAAGGTTAACTAGATTTCAAATCCTTCTCACCAACTGAGAGTCAATGTTCATTCCTTAAAAAATTTTTTTGCAGTTGTCTGCTTGAGGCCACTCTGTCAAATAAGCTTAGTTGTCAACTTATATTATTATTTGATGCTTTTACATCACGATATCTACCAAATATGTGCTTTTTTAAAATCATTCATGCTGCATTAAATTTTTAACTGTTGTACAGGCTCGGCATATATAAAAGGAACTAACTAAAAATAACTACCAGTCCGTTGTTTATTATGTGGAGCAACTAGAATGTATGAAATAAATAAATAAATAAATAAATAAATAAATAAATAAATAAATAAATAGATAGATAAATAAATAAATAAATAAATAAATAAATAAATAGATAGATAAATAAATAAATAATAAACAAATAAGTAATAAAAACAAATAACAGAACAGTAACAAATAAATAAATAAATAAATATTATTTCTTTTCCAATTTTATTTTCTTTAAAAGATCTCTAACGTATACTGTTCCTTCTGCGGACTAAGACCGGTTAGGTGGGCGGGACCAGGCACCCTCACGTGTACTGGTTAAAACAGCAATAATCACCTTAATTTTTACCAATTTGGACACGTGCAGCGCCCTGACCCCGCCTACTTCACTAGTCTTAGTCCGCGAAAAGGAGATTGTGAAGCAAAACGTGTTGAGCTTCTGCCAGGGCTTCCAGTGGCTTGTAGGTCGTCATTCACTGACTACGGTTATTAGGGAAAACATCTCTACTTTGTTGGCTAAGAGTAGGTGGCTGACTCTTATCTTGGAAACTTAGGACCCTAATCTCCCAAGTTATAGACAGATCTCGGGCTGAAAAGTCCAGCGGCTGAAGAGTCTGCTATAAGAAATAATGCTGCTTTTTTTCAGCTCACTCCTACCATTTTCCTGGAATGTTCCCGGCTTGTCCAACTACCAATCCTCTAGGCTCGTGCTGAGTTATTTTTTTAGCTCTTGACATTTTTTTAAGCTCACGGCTACGGATTTCGCTAGCATTTATAACGAAACCGCAACAAGCCGCAATTACAGAAGCCTCGGATGTTTTTACAATCTAATGTGCAATCCAAATGCTAGATTTGGTATCCTTTTTTCAATTTTATAAATGTTTCATGAAATAGGCGTTCTCTATAGGCTTTGCTCTCAACAGCTACAGTTTTCTGCTTATAGATATCTGATAAACCATCTTGCACCATTACAAGACGCTGTATAGGAGTGCACTCTGGCTTCTGTTATTGAACGACCTCGATACCTCTCCAATATGAATCTTTTTTTAGTGTAATGGAGTTCTGACGGGTGCTTGGAAGTGCAGCGCATTTCTTCTTTTCTTTCAATTTGTCGAATAAATTCGTTTCTACGCTGTCCTTCAGTCAGCAGACAACGCCACCGAGCTATGCTCAGTTTCTATGTTATCTACTCCCTTGAATATCCAAGGCAATCGAAAGTGAAAAATTTCGAAAACATTTTAAAAAATGGCGCTGATTGGTCTTTGACTGGCTTCAAAGTCTCTGTCTTTATATGAGCGCTCTAAAACTCTTGTTCCTCTTTGACTTTTCGAAACTGTCCTTTTTATACTACGAATTTTTAAGTAATTCTTTCCAATGTCCAGCTCCAGCTCTCGTTCCCTGTCCAGCTTCTTCTATGTCAATGTGTTAAGCATAACCGTCCGCGTCCAGAGTAATTGGAGTTGACGTGTGTTCTGAGCGCCTCATACAACACAGTAGACTTTTTCATCGTAACGCTAGTGATTTGGGAAATAAAATTTCGACGAGCTCTGACCAGTTAGTATTTTTTGAGGCTGTTTGAAAGTCTCTGGGAAATACTTTTATTTATCTATTGCCTATGCAAGCACAAGGTTAACATACAAATTCAAAAAGCAACAATTTCTGAACCACGAAAACTGTCTAAGAAAACTGTCTTTTCTAGTGAAGCTAATTTGTACTCCTTTGACAAATTGAAAATCAGAGCTGCAAGTTCTCCTTTATTCGTTTCCAGGAAGCAGCTTTTAGAGATGGTTAATCTTTTTAGTCTACTTGCTCAGTGCTTAGCGGGTAACCTTAGAACATTTTAAGTTTCCTTAAAAATGTCGTTCGCTTGTGCTGCTGCTTCGATGCGTGATCTCGTCCGCAGAAGCTGCGAGGGATCACACATAAGTAAATCGGATAGGGTGGGAAAACTTGCGCTATCTTGAGAAATTCCCCGGGATGTTACTCCTATATTCCGCTTAGTGATCGTGGTTTTTTTTAATCGAAGATTATCTAGTACCACCGAAATGTGGCCTAAACCTCAATCGACAGTATTAAACGTTTCACTAGTTGATATAGTAGTCTCATTCCAGTAATTCCGGATATTAGATATTTTATTGAGCAATGTTTCGGGCCTCAAGCCCATCATCAGACTGGAACAGAAAAGTTAGTGAGTAAGAAAAGCGAGGATGATGCTCAATACCTTCTGCTCGCCAAGGCCAAATATGGTAATAACCGAGTATGAAAAGCTTGGTTTGTAGGCAGCCGAAGAAGTCCGGATGTGATGGCTTCAGATGGCAGAATGAGCGACACTGTGTTCCCAAGAGAGCGGTCGGTTGGCCGCTTATCGTATCATTCCTCCAGATATCATGCAGTAAACAATAGCTTCATATCCTCCCTCATTCCTTCTTTTCCACTGATCTTGGGCTTCTGCCCTTGATCTCCAAAGCTTCACGAATCTTCCTTTCCGTCGTATCATTTATATTCTTCTGAATGACTTCTATACGCAGCTGTTGTGATGCTTCCATCTGTGCTTAGAGAAAGCGTTATTCGGATATGACTATGGTATTATAAATGCCCGAATATGCTCGCCAATTCTTTCCTTCAACGGCCTTCGGGTCTTTTCAATATAATACTCTCCACAACCGCTGCAGATCGCTTTATAAACGGCATTTCTTATACCACATAGTTCCGAGCCGTTACTGCAGTAGTTGTAGCTACTTCGCGTAGACTGGCTCTCGTATAGTCTGGATGTTATCATCAATTTTCGAAGTGTTGGAGGGGGCCGGAATGTCGACTGATTCGAGAATGTTTATCTACGGTACGACGTAGAGATTCTCGTCTACGTATGGTAAAATGAGCGCCGTTCCAGAAGAGGTGTGGAACGATTCCCAAGTGTGGCTTATTTCCCTCATATATCCATTTTCGTTGAGAATTTTGTTAATAGCGGCGTCGAATTCGCATTTATTCTTTGCCATTAAGTTGCTGGATGTTTGTGATAGATTTTTAACAGCATTGAATTTCATATAGTCGAGGTGGCAGCCGCGTGAGTGCAGTTTCACTAGTTGTAGAAAAGAAATATAGATAGTCTATTTTTTAGTCATAATTTTCTGCTGTCATCGAAGCTTATCTATTATCTAGAAAAGGGTTCTTGGCCTGAGCTTTAACATTGTGCGCTTATCCATTCAAAACGTATAAGGAAGGCCCTTTCTCCGTACTTCAAACCTCAGCGATCCCTAACACTATAAGCTGTACACTTATTTCACTCATTTATTTTTAGATTTTCTACATCTTTAGCAATTTCAATGATAGATCGATTTCCTGCAGAGAACAGTGTTGTAGCACTAACAGTTCAACTGCTTGTTACGGAAATTACGCTATGTTATGCGCCCCTTTTTTTAGTTCCACTCCTCGTTTTTTTCTAGTAAGTGTAGCTCATAAGTTTCTTTTCCTAGTGCAGTACCGCCCGTAACTATTGCGAAAAGACGTATTTAGACGGATAAAACCGTAGAAAGGCGTCGCACCCGCGTAACTTCGTCAGAAAAGGCGGTTTTACAATTTCGAAACCAGATTCGGATAGAAGGCGGCGAGATGAATTCAATCCTTATCGCGCTGCCAAGCTTGGATGACTTTTGATCCTAATATGGGCAGTGTGAAAGGATATGCCAGTTTGGTGTCAACATGTAATTTCCTACCGTAGCCGGTCTGAACGGCTGCTGAGCAAAATTATGAGTTTAAATTTTGCTATGTAACTTTTAATATAGTAGATTAATACAGTAGTGGGCAATAGCACTGAATAATTACATTCTATTCCATAAGTATATGTTTTAAAATTTACAAAAGGACCATTTTCGGAAGAGTTATAGGCATGCGACGGTTTGTAACGTTTTTTTTTNCGTACAAACGCGTCTTTTTTGCAATAATTGTGAGCGCTATGGTAGTTCATAATTTTCTTGCCCTAGCAGTTATTCATCTTTTTAGTTTGCATGTATACGGTATCGAATAAAAGCGGAAGTTTTATCTTTATCAAGAATTATTTATTTTTTCGAGGTTGGCAACATATTTTATTATTATTTGTGACATAGATACTCGACGATTTTACTCGATGTAGGGCGCAAGGCAAAGGCGATTTTCGGCTTTTAGAGAACCTATTTTTTTGTTTAAAAATTTTACTTTTTCCCAGGCAGTTTTCGCCGTAACGTGGCGAATTTGATTAGGTGAGAAAAAATTGTTTCCTTAAGTTGTTGTGGTGCTCCAGATAATATCAAATAACCATAGCTTTCAATATCACGCTAAATTCACCTAGAAGGTTTTATGGCTCAAAAATTTGAAGCCTGGTCTTGTGGTCAAGCAAAGCACAGTATTCCTTATCAGAGAAAATGCGACAGAAAAGTATTGCTAGCAAATACTTTTTGAATTTGTAGTCTAATTCAAAAACTCGTGAATTTCGTCAGTGACATGTTTTTCTAGGCCGCGGAACTCTGAGCCTTTATTGGCTAACGGATACAAAACGAACTTTTCTTGAAAGTACGGAACCTAGATCATTGATACTTAAAACTATCATATTTCACCTCAGAAGACTTTCGCGGTTCTCATCATCCTTATCTGGACTAAGAACCATTTCTAAAGCACCTTATTTTGTGTGCTGGGACTAAACTGCGAATCCTCAAGCTGGCAATTACGTGACAAGGACACTTGAGGAAAGTGCACGGGCAGTCCTCACATATTCGGCACTATAATTTATTTTGAACGAGCATGTAAGCTCGGCTCGTAGGATGTTTGTGCTAAGCGTTCGAAGGTCTTCATGCTATGCACTATATGAAATTGCTTTATTTACCGACGAGAGCCCATCTCCTTTTGGAAAAATGCATTATCTATAATAATCTAGTGTACTTTATTCTATCATAGAATTGAAGGATCCCGCCATTTTCATGCTCGTAACAGAGCGCTTACGTCAGAACTGAATAATTTAAGCGTTAAAAAGATAGGTTCTAGCATACTCCCTATGAGCTCGAGCTCTCGGCCTTGTGAAAGTTCCTTTTAGAAGAAGTTTTTGAGGATACGTTATGATATAGGAACTCATTACAAAGTGAAAAGATATAACCGATTAAAATAAGTTTCCACACTTCCGGTTTCGGGGCTAAGAACTATACCGGTTGTGTGAGCCTCCTCGGTGCCCCTCATCAGTAGTTCCCGAGGAAGCTCACTAAAGTCCAAGAACTTAATTAGTGATTAAAAAATATGGAAGCTATAATAAAAGCACAATAGAAGTAGTGCAAAGTAGTGCATGCAATTTAAACATTCCCGCATTTACCGCTTATCTTTAGAGCACGGTATAGTGGCGCGTTCTAACCATTAGACGTTGTAGCTACAGAGCATATTACTGCTCAGTACGGAGAAATCAAATACACTAGGTAATTTACTGGTACTTGTTAGAAAAATAGGCATCTGAAGAAGTATAAAGCAGACTAGTTCAAAAATCAGCCACTCTGTTTATGTTAATTCTTGCTGACCACCTTAAGCAGATTCACACAGCTGCAAAAAAGGTCCATCATAACGTCCTCACATAACTTGCATCATTTTGCGCTACGACACGCCAGTTTGCGTCCTTAACGTGCTGCTTTACTCAGACGCTGGTTTCACTAGCCACCGAAAATATTCACAGATCATTAAAAGCGGACCGACAGTATGCTGCTGTGCTCATCTTAGTACTGTACTCTGGCGTGTAGTAACCTAATTTGAGCTGAAGTACGGTTGAACTCTAGAGTAGTCAAAATTCTGGTAGAATAGGCATGAATTAAAAAGTAAGACTACCTCTGAAGTGACGGACTTTCGAAAGTATTAAAAAAATAAAATTCTCAAAAAAGCTTCAGAACTTAGTTACCATACCAATACAAATTGCCTGTAAGCTTCTATGAGCAGAAGAATAAATTCCAGCTACGACATGCCAGAATACAGCTTTACTCATCAATCGCACGCCACAGCTGGATTTTCTGCCAAATTAAGGGAAGGAATAATTTCTGACCAGAATAATTTTTGGTGGCGAAGAAATTTACTCCTGCTTAATTGATATCAAATCCAACTACGACATGCCAGAGTACAGTGTCATTCATCACTGCTTGTCTTGACCAGATTTCATGCCCATGAAGATGAAATAATTTCCCAATTTCTGATGGCCAGAGAATTTCAAAGAAAGATGAAAAAGTGCTCATTGTCAGTGTACAGAAATTCCTTAAAATTCTCCAAGAAAAACTAACCAAGAAAATTTCTGCGAAATTTCTTCATTTTCAGTTGTCTTGAGTATATCTGCACTTATAGTTTATTGGTTGCTTTTTCATAAATCCCTACGTCGCTAAGTCATAGTAGCTTACTTCCTAATGTGGCGCGCATAGTTGCACTTTCGACTCTGGGAGGGTGGAGCTCGGTGGTTATACCTTTCAGTTCTCTCATAGTCAGTAATTATTTCACCCTTACTATTTCAACCTTAGCTGCTAATTATATGTACTTTCAAGAGCTCTTCCCATTTTGAATTACTAGTACTGGAGTACTTACAAATTCCCCTTCATCGGTTGGCAAGCTCGAATATGTCTACGAATTCAGGGCTCGTACTTTTAAGGCTTCATGCTTTTCTTCTTCTTCTATATAGAAAATGCTTGCTGTTTTCTTCTCCTTTAAACTTTTGAGCAATTGTTACTTTGCCTTCAGTCGTGTATTAGATCTTTTTTTTCTAATTTTACTTCCCTTTTTGTAATGGTTTCCGCCCACGTGAATAAGCGACATATCTAAGCCATCGGATTAACGGATTTACCCTGAATTACTTCGAGAATATTAAGAAGATGCGATATCTGGCACTTTTCTCAAAGGCCATAATATTTCCTCATTCTATTGCATTCGCCTGACAATTAGCTGAGGTTCGCCTGCTCTTCATGCACGTCATCTGACAATTCGGCTCTCACTCGATCGTGATATTTTAATAGCCAGGCACTCTCCTAAATGTCAGATGAAGTATTCTTTTGTCATCGCATTGTTCAACTTATAAATATACCACCTCTACTCCCTGAACAACATCTGTCATTATAAATATTGCCCTAAACGAGCATTTTGTTTTCTCTTCGTGGTTGTAGACATCATCCCTTCAAAAATTAGATATCCTTTCTTGGAAATTAATTCCGATAGGATATTTTGCTCAGAAACAGTCTTTCTTATCGAGTTAGGTTCAGTCATGCTTCTTGCTTAAAGGCAGCACCCACTCTGAAAACGGATTTCGAGGTTCAGGTATTTATGAGTTCTCGGTGGCTAAATAGCCAAAAGACAAAGTGAGAGCACCGGTAAGCCGCTCATTGAGGAGAAAACGGCCGAAACATCGCGTACTCAGTGGATCAGTTACGAAGAACGTGGGGGCGAGTTGTCCTATCACTTTATTTTCCACATTAGTTAGAGCGCCACAACCATCTGGTACGAGTAGAGTTGTACAAGCTTTCCATATCCTCGCAATTGAGGCGGTAGGCGACTCCAACAGAAAGAGCGCGACGAAATGGAAAACTCGTCCACGGAATTGCGGACGAGTCTTCTGGAGCGAATTTATCGGTCAGGAATGAGTTCTGAGCCGAGAAATTTGAAACTTATGCCATTTTTGAGTTCGTCTTTCGGAATCTATCGAGAACTCAGGAGGCGTTCTGACAATGTGTGCTGCCTTTAAGAAAAAAGATCTCTTCATACTGATGTTTCCCGTACCTCCATAATCAAGGATAAATTCGGCGACAGCACTGAAGCCTATGAATAAACCAGATGTCGCAAAATCTGTCCTCTGCTTGAGTAGCTAAAGATTTCGATAGAAATCCACACATATGCATTTGAGTTACAGGCACATCGCCATTTATCATTAGTTTTTTTTTTTTAGAAGATGTTGATACATCAAGACACTTGGACACGCCATCTATTCGACCATTTTTATCATTCTTTAATAGCGTAACATGTATAAAGATTAGTTTGTCTTGAAGAGAGCGCCTTTTTTCGCCCAGTGAGTTAACGACGTAATGACATCCCTGCCCCCATACGCTCATACTGCCAAAAAAATCGTTCTTTTTGGGGAGGGGGTGGAGGAGGGGATAAACCCTCTCCATTGTTTACATCCGCTGCCTTGAAATTTCATAATTTTAGACTCCTAATTGATTTTGTTGATTAAACTTTATCGCTCTATAGAATATTTTACTTCCTAATGAAACTCTATCTGAGGGTTTACTCATTGTCACATAGTAGAAACTGTACTATTCTTGCAGCATACCGCGATTTTCGTAGGGTTACGGTAGGCGCGGGGGAGGAGGTCAATGTCTCAAAACGTCATAAAGCGGTAGTAATGGAACATCGCATCTCTAGCTTATACGACAAGACCTATTGTAGGTGTACGGTAGGTAAAAGCATATTCAAGCATTCTATAGCCGCTGTGCTAAAACGTGTTGAGAACTACGAGTGCAAAACGTAGTAGATGCAATTTACGCATTCGTCATGTTGAACAAACGTTTTAACTTTTTACCATAACACATACCTACCGTAACCCTCTTCGATGCGGAACAAAACCACGCTTCCATTATCCCAGCCCTTTGAAATTTAGCGATCTGTACTAGTGAAGCAGAAGTACACTTTTTTGTGGACTAAGTGCAGTGAGGTAGGCGGGGCCCGACACGCGTCCGTGTCCAAACTGGTTAAAACAGCGACGACCAGCCTAGTTTTCATTGGTTTGGACACATACAACGCCACGGCCCTGCCTACCTCACCGGCCTTAGTCCGCGAAAAAAAAGAATATGTCGTAAATATGCACAAAAATCTGAAAATCTTTGTCTCGCATCCGATGTTATTCTCGGAATTTTTACGCTTTTTCCTTTCCTTAACCACTATGGAGCGTACTTTCCGTCATGTTATTTTATAAATCACTTAAATACTTCAATTTAACCACTTTATATTAGCTGCCCCATGGCTTCCACAATCTTTTGCACGTTTTACTTATGCTCTTTTTATAAAATTTATTGTAGTACAGGTTTTTTTAATCTGATTGACGTGTCAAAAGCAAAGTACATAGTACAATAATGAAATTTGCTCCATTCTACTCAATTCTCTAAGGCCCCTGTGCAGAAA
>KN550221.1:43745-59554 GCA_000797555.1 Oesophagostomum dentatum | reverse complement strand
CAAATTGGTGCATGACTGGGCTTATCCCACGATCTTCTGTGCGCTGGTTGTCGTACTGTATCCACCTCGTCTCCACTTTGCTTATCCGTCGGCTGCATTTCTCTTCAAATTGCAACGAAAAAGCAGCTCTTCCGGCAAATGATGTCTTGCTAGCACAAAGGCTTACATGGTTAGAGCAGAAAGAAAGTACGTTGTTTACACTTCAACGAAATGGCTTATATTAACTTTTAGAGAGGAAAGTTAACGCTTTAACACAGATAAAGTTACGAGATGTCCGATGCGAGTTAATTCTGGTAACGCCGTCTTCCGTAAATCCCTCAAAACTTATGTGAACAAGAGTGTCGCAGCTAGTACCCATACTATGTACGTGTTGTGACCCCGCTAAGAGTTTCCAAGCAAAATCTATTCTTGAGCCCTACATTTATTTTAACTATTTAGGTATCAGATCTTCCTTCTAAAGACCTTGATATAATGCTTATTTTTACAGCTTTCACTCCCCTTTTGACCGAATTTCTTAAAACTGGTAAAGTTGGACATTTGGCAATAGATGTAATCTTTACGCAGCGCAAGTCTAACCTCTGTTGTTTCCTTACGCAATTTTTGGTTGTTTTTCTTGAAAAGCTTACGAGAGAAAAAGTGCTGCTGATTTCAGTAACCTCAATCAAGGAAGTGAGGAAGTGATCTGTAGAGAGAGCACGCCATACTACCGCTATGACATGCTCTGCCTTCGTCGGGCAGACACTGATGGATCGAATAACTTTGTAGTTGCAACTAAAGTGGAACAGTAGAACTAAACTCTTGTGGCTTCCATTTACAATCAGACTAGAAGTCTATCCGTTTAGTCATTGATTAGCCCTTTTCCGTTCAGATGATTATGATCTAACAAAACTATTTGACTAATAAAATTTCTTACATCGCTCATAATTTCGTTAATTTCGCCCCAAACTAGCTGATAACGGATGTGTGGCCCTTTATTAAGAGTTTTGGGATTGTAAACGAAAAGTAGCTCAAACGAGCATGACGAAAACTCAGCACACATTTGTCCATAGGTAATTCGGAGCAACATTTAGGTTTTCACACCTTCTCTGTATATTTTCTTGAGCTACTTCGTAAGCTGACATAGCCTTGGTGATCGCTACAGGAGCGAAGACTGCCTTGATTCTGTGCGTCTTTGTTAGAGCGGTATTATCGATGATTGGAACTTCTGCTGCCAGCTTTGTTCACTACGTAAGGCCACGAATGAAGGCGCGAGAACTGCGGTCTCTTGTCGACTCCATATTTGCTCTTCTCCAACGAAAAAAGAGTCCAAATTTAGTCGAACACATAATGGCGACACTCGCCTTGCAGCTATATAGGCAGCTGCCAGACAAGTGCCACCATTATGTGTTCTACTACCTAGGTCTGCAGGAGGAGCTACAGATCATTTTTCAAATCTACTTTGTGCTCCCGACAAAAGTACAAGATATGTAGAGTAAAAAAAATCGTGAGGCTACCATGTCATAGGCAAAAGTCCAGCGTAGGTCATCCTACCCATATCTTTCAAGGTTCCAAGGAGGTAAAGAAATTTGAGTACAGTAGCGACTGCAGACTGGAAAAATTTCGCTGGGTTCGTGGGATTTGTGGGATTTCAAGAGTGAGCTCGTCACCCATGAAGTTTGTAACTCTCTCATAATGATTTCTTCACAATTGCGACGGAGTCATCATGAGAGAGAAATGCATTTTTTTTGAGTTAATCCAGCGTCTTCTCTTGCAGGTGTTGGCTAAATTCAGAGTGCTCTTAGCATCTACTCATGGAAAAGCGAAAGTCGCTGCAAGCTTCACACTCGTCGAGAAAGGCTCTGTTGAATTTTCTGCAATGAGATTCTCCCATGTCTATAAACGTCAAAGATGAGTGGAAACCTCTCTCTGAAAGGTCCATTTCGGCTTGTTGAATGAACCGACTGCTTTCTGAACTTAGCGCGTTATGAAATTTGCAGTAGCACGACGTTTGTCACCATCAGTTGGCGTAACTGCGACAGATTTTCGCCTCCTAGGTTTTACTGCATTAGAGAAAACGTCATCCTGTGTTAAAAGGCTTGCTGGCCGTGCACGCCAGAATCCAGGAGAAGGACATTCGCTGACGAAAAGGCTGATAAAGGAGGATCGTCCGAGTGTGTCGTCTTGAAGTCAACTAGCAACATTTTACCAATTCGTATTCGTCCTATTAACAGCACATTTGTTACATAATGGACAAAGTAGAGGTGTGGAAGCGAAAAAAAAACAAAAATAATTGCCAAAGTCGTTGTTCAGAGTCCCAAAGCATGTTCTGTCCAGGTGATAACGGTAAGCGAAGAGACTTTCATTCCGAAAAACGCGGTCAATTTCGGAGCGGATTTTCTGTTCGTGCAGCAGCGGAAGCACGCAGTCCCTACACGCATTCAACAGCGCCGATCGGCATGGTCGAGCGGCGTGTTACCATGCATTTTGTTTACCTAGCTGACCATTCGACGGCGTTTCCTCTTCCGACTTTTCTCACCCGTGGTCCGGTTTTTACGATGATGAACTGCTCTCAGCGTCGAGCCCCAGGACCGCCGAAAGCAAACAAAGCTGTTGCAAAGTCGTCCCATCCACTGTCATTTCCAGTTAGTAAGAAGCTGTAAGAACAAAGGCCAAAGGTCGCAGATTTTGCTAAGAGAACATTTCATTCTAAAGAACTGAAGTTTATGGAGAAAGTTTTCTGCTAGTGAATCATTTTGCATGCTTCGACAATTTGACGGAAGGAAAGCTACCATTATTCTCAAGAATATCTGTCCGTGACCGTTACCGTTAGTATAAAGTCCTCGTATTGACCGTTTCAAGGACAATTTCCTAGAAAGGAACTAGCAGTCGCTTGTTTGCGTGGCTAATCTAAGAACAGACTTCGAAAGGAATGTGCGACGGCGACAGAACGCCTTAAAAGACTTTACATTTGTAGGAGCTTAAAGGCAACATCCACGCTCGGAACACTTCTTGAGTTCTCGACGAATTCTGAAAGAGGAACTCAAAAAATGAGCTAAGGTTCAAATTTCGGGGCTCAAAAGTCATTCCTGACCAAGAAAACCGCTCTAAAAAACTCGTCCGCGACTTCGTGGATGAGTTTTCCAACTAGCTTTCCATGCTAACTAAAGCGCTATAGCCCCTGGATATGAGTGGAACTAAAAGTCTCTTCGATGTCTTCGTTGTTAAGGCGGTTAGGCAACCCCAACGGAAAGCGCACGGCGAAATAGAAAACTCGTCCACGAGATTGAGGACGAGTAACGATTTTCTTGGTCAGGAATGACTTCTGAGCCGAGAAATTTGAATCTCAACCATTATTCGAGCTCCTCCTTCAGAATCTGTAGAGAACTCAGAAGGCATTCCGTGCGTGAGTGCTGCCTTTAAAGGTGTTCTTACAAGGTATTCTTACATTCTTACGTTGTTCTTACATCAAGGTGTTCTTACATTCATGCTCGTATGCAGATGCGCATCCTTCTAACAGTGAGAATAGGCGTACTATTAGTTCAAAAACGTTCTTCTTTAAACGCAGTTTAGGCGGGCGGGTGTTTTAATTTTATAACTCATATCTGTTGGTCCTTAAAATATAAAAACTGTTATAAGGGGTTACTTACGTAAAGCTTTTCTTTCGTTAGTCAATTATTCGTTTTCCTTTTGACTTGTTTGCTAAAACCTAGAACTTTTTTGGCTCGATCAAAGCAGGCAACCACAACTTGCCTGTAGTTACAGCTTCCCTCAGAAATTCTCAACAATTTGCAGAGGAAAGATAGGGCGTGAAGTTTATTTGTTTGATATCTGGCCGTTGCGCAACGAACATTCGCGAGTGCGATGCTGAGCAAACGAAAAAACCCGTGAAATTAACGAGCAAAACAGGATGCGCCGCTTGAGGCAAAGATTCCGTCGCTGCTTGAAACATCTTGAGAAGGTAAACAACGGTCGAAAAATCAAAGGATCAGCAAAAAAAACACTTACAATGAGCAACGTTAAGTCACGACATCACTGCTCAACTAACTGTAAGTACAGTGATCCATGAAGACGCTCTCGTACGAGGTTGAACGATTACTGAAAGCGATAGGTCGAGTAATTTCGAATGTAAACTTTGCTTTTTCAGCTATCCCACATTTAACTACGGGGACAGTCTGAAAAATAATATCAAGGGGCAGAATAATTATAAAACAATCAAAATATCGCTGAGCAATTCTCGTCAAGAAATTTCCTCCTGAAAATTCGTGAGTGTCTGAGCTGGGTATTATGTTATTGAATAGGCTCGGACCTATTACTCGCCGAAACCATCTACGGAGATTCCGCTATAGAATACTGGAGATATCTTCTTTTGCGCCGAAAATTTGCAATATTACGATACTTGAAATATCTTTACAGATTTTAAAGAATTCAAAAAAGAAACAATGGTAAGTGACAGGTTCTTGGCTGCGACGGTTTTTACAGAACATCGGAAACTGATCAACAAGCCATGCCGCGAAACCGTAATGGCAAGCCTGGCACACAATGGCAGAAAACATCGTCCCAGCAGTATACAGAGAGACGTGTTTCCAAATTTGCGAGATGCTAACGACGTGCTCAGGGACAGAGTGGTAAGTGTTCACCGACCCCTTAAGGTGTACTACTTGGATGAAATTGACACACTACAGTGGAACTCTTTCTGCTGATCACGAACATCTTTGTATTCTACAGTAAGCCTTTTCTGGAAAACTAATTGCTTAAGCATTTGATCTATGGTAAAGCACTGTCGAAATCAGTACAATATACGTGGTAAGCAAGTCGAATAACACCTCCAACCAGTGGTCAATCCGAAATTTTGGTTCTCTGGATGAAGTTTACTCACCACCTAGGGTAAGTGTTTACCTTGTAGAATGAATATCATATGTTCGTGATAAGCCGTTTTCAGCAAAATTTGAGCTAAAATTAAGGAAATCGGTCAATATTTTGAGGCATGTATTGTCCTAAAGACACGTTCCCAGCTCGTTTTGTCTCTGCATTCGAAAGATCTTAGCGTACTCAGCTCCAGCATGTCATGCTAGATTCAAGAATATACATATTCCATGCAAACTACATAAAAACATTTTGCGAAATGAATCAAAACGATCATATACGAATTATGCTGAAACAACTGATCATACTTTTTACGATACCATACTCTCCGTACTGAAAAATGTCTCCTCATGCTCTTCAGCATGGCGATCAAAACTACTGTCGGTTATGTTCTCTATGGCAGATAACTCGATAAGGATCTGGAGGATGTGAGAAACATGTAAGATCACACCCTCGCTAGTATTAAAAAAAGAAATTTCTAAGTCCTAAAAAAAGAAGTTTTCGGTAGATATAGCCTTTGATATTTGCACCTTTGCAACATCCAGCAGCTCTCAGCAATTCTATTTATGCCGAAATCCCAGTAGTATTTCAAAGTGGGACTGTGCCTTTAAAGGCAACATCTACGATAAAAACTCCTTCCTCTTCTTTATGGATTCTGAGAGGAGAACTCAGAAAACGGGCTCAGGTCCAAAAATCCCGGTGCCGAGAAATCCGCTCTGGAAAACTCGTCCGCGGTTCGTGGACGAGCTTTCCACTCGATAGCTTCTTCCGGTGACGTCACAGCGCAGACGAGATTTTCAAGTTGCTTAGCGTCGTAGCAGGGAAGCAGACAGCAACTAACAACTTTCTATGCTTGTCCGCCGTGTTTAACTTGTTAATAACTTGTACGCATAAGTGCCGTTCTCGCCCCCGCTGGCTCCGTTTGCCCACTTTGCCCACTCCGACGGGGGCAATTTTTTCCAGCGAGGATCACGTTTCGCGTATTTTTACTTTAACTTTAGCTTGTTGGGCCATAGTGCTCGCTTAAACTGGCGAAAGCTGAATAGCGGTTTTTTGTGGATGCTGCCTTTCAGAGCCCCTTGCCTCTCTTACCGCTTGCCCGAGATTGATGTGAATATTTGGAAAATTTGGAAGAAAGTACCAGTGTTCCTCTCGGGCAGTTTATTCCTGCCAAACCTGTGCCACTTCAACTTCGCTTTGTGACTTATTGTCGCTAAAAGTGACGCATAGATAATAATCCATCCCTTTTCACATTTCAACAATACATCAACATCGAATCCAAAATGTGTGTCAAAACAGAATCTACAGCCTTCTTCCTACCAACAAGCAATGTTGCTCTGATGCCATTACAATTACGCAGACCACGGCGAGAGAACCTGAGGTTTGTGCGCAGTATTCACTCTCACCTCACTTTTGGTTATTAGAATGTTAAAGGCCTAGAAAATGTAGCATGCAGCTTCTCAGCAGAGTTCGACAGCAAAGCTTCGATTTCGGAACGGGTTTTCACACCGGAAATTCTATCCAGTGTTTTTTAATCGCTGCCGGGTTCGCGAGCGGAGTTCGGCAGGAGCATCCGCCCCTACCGGTCGTCGTCGGCGGCTCTGGGCCGTACATAAAAGAGCCGCCTGGAGTCGGAACCTCCATCAGCGATCGACTCATTCGCAATGGCTTCACGATTCATCTGGTGAGCGGTTTTTTCGTTTAGTTGGTCATTTCCTTTTTTCAAATTTATTTCATGTGTTGCTAATTTGAACTGCTATTCCAGTCACCCAGCGTTCCATTTTGAAATCTAGCCTTATTGTTTACAAGCAGAAACATCTTGACTATCCCATCCAGAAAGTTTCCTTATTAACTGGAACCATGAGGGTGCTGAACATTTCCACATATTCATCTGTAAAGATTTTAAAAAATCTTAAACCGATCATGCAAAAATCAGTGGCCGCTTTTTTCTCCCAGCACAATGAAAACCTTTTTTCAGCCTTCTCCTCTCCGCATTCGCAGTTTCCAGCGCCCAGGTTGCTGTGGACGGACCATTCTACGGCAGATACTACGCTGCAGCGAAGCCCGTTCTCACCCCGGGATATGCTCAGGTCGGAGCCCCCGTCGTCGCAGCTGCGGCCCCCGTCTACGCTGCTCCAGCCCCGGTTATGGCTGCTCCAGTCCCAGCTCCAGCGGCTCCAGTCCTCGCTGCTCCTGCCTACGCTCCAGCACCCGCTCCAGTCATGGCAGCTCCAGCCTACGCTCCAGCTCCCGTCATGCGACCTGTCCTTGCTGCTCCAGCTGTGGCTCCCGTGATGGCTGCTCCAGTGGCTCGCCCAGTATTCGCCGCACCAGCTGCCCCAGCCTTTGCTCCCGCTTACGCACCCGTAGCGGCTGCACCAGCCCCCGTCTTCGCAGCTGCCCCAGCTCCCGTCATGGCAGCTCCTGCTCCAGTCATGGCCGCAGCTCCCGCCTTCCTACCAGCCTACGCACCCTTCGTCCGCACCCCTTACTTCATTGGAAGTAACAAGGCGAAGAACTAAATTATCAACAGCGCCATACAGTGTCTGTCTGTATATTTGAAGATGACTAAATAAATGCTCAGTCTATAGTTTCTTTTCTTTCAATGAAAAATAAAAAAAGCAACACCGTCCGCAACATTATTATAGGCACTGACAAATATCGTTTGAGATCTGAGCTAACGATTTCGGGTTATATTCTGGTCTGCCACTATATGTTGGCTCAAATTTGTTTGATAAGATGGATTATACCAAAATATGGGTAGTAGACACAATACAGTTAGTGTCTATTTAGGTTAACTGTGGGCTAGAATTGTTGTCCGCGTCTTAAAGACGCAGTTCCAACTCATTCGGGATGCTGACATATCCTGGCACTTCTGCATACGCTGAGTCGAATGAGATAGGTGAAATCTCTTCAAGGTTATCAACAATCTTTATGGAATTAAGAAGTTAGTGCTTAGTGTGTTAGTGCGTGTTAGTGTTAGTGCTTAGAAAGCACTTAGATCTTCTTACGTCATGAGGATTGTCGGTATGATATTTCAGAAAATCAGCGCTAAACGTCCCACTGACAGGCTCGTCTAGTGTGACACCTCGTCAAGTCTAGATGGTGGGAAAGTCATGCAAAATTTAAAAAATCAGCAAAGGGACGCTCGAATAAAAGTAGGAAAGGCGACTTCATGTTGCTCTGCAAGAAATCCGTTCGATACCAAACGATATAGCGAAATAACTCGTGCATAAGTACAAGAGGCACGGCATGCATGAGATCAGCGGAGATCAGCTAATTATAAGATCCGTAATATATTGATATTGATATCTATTACACAGGTATAATCCCATCTATATAGAAAAGAAAGAAAAAAAACAATGAACAAAAACAACAGAACAAGGAGTAGCAGAAATATTGGTTTGAAGCGACATTTAGCATTAACGTATGGAAATGTAAACAACATAACTTAGGACTGTAGATGTTTCTGTAAAATCTTTAAAAATGATGACAGTTTAGGTGAAACAGCCTGTTTTTTTCATGATTTTCTCGAGGTCAGAAACAACTTGATTTACGAAGAAGCACTACCTAATACTAGTTTTAGCTCTTGCCATTGGTAGCTTTCTCTGTGCACCTATGGTGCTGAAAGATCTGCGCCCCTACCAGGGCCTGGCGTTAGGTGTTCTCAGAACATTATATTCCATGTTCTCTCGTCTTGAAACCTCAGCATAATTGATTACAATGTAATGATACCTTTTTGTGCCTACGAGGTTGTTAACGGTGATACTTTATTTTCGTGGCCTGACGTTTCTACCGTCCATTGTTTTCAAAGGCCTAAAGTGGGGCAAGAGTAAGGATTACGTGTCTACTCCATCAAGTACCTTCTCACTCCTGGCGAGTTCTCGATTCCTTCCAGGCTCCGAATGCTTAGAAACTTCACACAGCTACGACAGACAAACACACCTTACTTCGTTTCACCGCTTACACGCGAAATGGTGCGTGACCAGTTTTAGACGACCACTATGCTCGAATAAGGAATACTGTGTGTGGATCTGCATAAGTGGTAATCTTATAGCTCACAGAGTGTTATGAACGGCATGAATTCATTTGTGATTGCTAGACATTCATTCCTATCATTCATCGATGGGTTCCTAGGAGTAATCCAGAATGCCTCGAGAGCTTTACGCGCAGATATATCTTTTTCGTATCCTAGTATTGTGCATTTAACATCGTAGTCACCACTTTCATGCACCTCGTGTTTATACCTGCCTAAAGGTGCAGTTAGACCGTCTCTTACTAGCAAGATGTTCTTTTACCCTTACAGCCAGTGCTCTGCCGGTTTCTCCTATGTAGGTGGCATTGCATTGCAGACACTCTAGTTGATAAACCATGTGTGCAGTCACCTACTCTACCGAAAGGACAAATTACGCAGTTTTTGGTAATGCAGTGTTTGTCGTACAACCTATTGCGTACAAGCAGTTTTTTATATTGTCGCTTGGAATGTTCACTAAAATGATATTGTTGCTCAGTTGTGCTCGTATAATGCTTCCTCGTATTCTAGCACTGACTTGGTCCGAGATAAAGGGCAGGCACAAAGGTATTTTGCTGCTCCTATCACCACTGTCAACGTTACGTGGTCTACGTAGCGCTTCATGCAACATGTAACCATTCTCTCGAGCGATGTGAAGAGCAAGCCTTCGTGACTGTTCCCTTTCCTCACTTCCTGAACACATATCAAGTGCTGTTCTAAACATGTTGCGTACGATAGAGCGCTTTACTGCTGATGGATGTGCAGAACGAGCGTTTATAAGAATGTTCTTTGAGCTTTCTTTTCGATACCCTCTAACTGCTAGCGAATTGCCGGAAAGCTTGAATTACGCATTCAGGTAGGGGAGCCATCCGTCATCGCTTGGTTTTTCTCGCATGAACCTTATATATTCTGACTGTTCGTTGAGCAAGCGGAAACCTCGTCCATTTCGGACTGTGTTGACGTTATAACGCAACAGTCGTCGATGTACCTACAGTACATAAGAGGTAACCGCGACAAGACGGGTTCTTCAATTTTGCTCATAAAGCAAACTGCAGGAACAGGAACAAGCCTCTGTCCCATTGCAAGACCTCTGAGTTGACTGTAGTATGTTCCTGATCATCTGAAAATGTTGCAGGACAAACATTCTTTGATTAGGACCATGATTCGCTGCCTACTCAGTCTGTAGGGCTGCACCGTATCACCATGCTGCTCTAGCATTTCCGATAGCGCCTGTAGTGCTGCGTCGTTTTGGACGTTGGTATACAATGATATTACGTCAAACGACTCGGCAACACAGTTGGGTTCAAAATTGGCGTTTCATAAGCGCTCGAGGAAACAGTTGGTGTTAGGTAAATGAGACGGCACTTTCGGCAGTAGTTGGCTTACTATCTTGTTTAAGAACCAATATATTCGATCTGTCGGGCCTCCTACGCAGCTCACTACTGGCCTTATTTTAAGGTTCTCGGCAGTTACGGAGCGAAGATCGACATCATTTGTGAGCTTGTGTGTCTTAATCAGGCTGTAGAACACTGGACAGGTTGGTGTATCTAATTTTAATCTGCTAATCAGTCTCTCGTCAAGCCCAGCTGCCTTTCCAACGGTCGTCCAAACGCGATTCAGCCTTCTATACTGTGCACGGTAGTCTCGTTCAGTGACGCGACTGTAGACTGTCTCATCACTGAGGTGGAGCTCTGTTATTTCTCTAAAGATTGAGCTAAAATTACGAGTTCTTACTCTTGCTCCACTTTAGGCCTTTGAAAACGACGGACGGTCGAAACATCAGGCCACGAAAATAAAGTATCACCGTTAACAACCTCGTAGACGCAAAAAGGTATCATTACATTGTTCTCAGAACATTTCCGAAAACGAAGCCCCTTTTGAAGATGAGAAAAGAGCTGTCTTTGAAAAGAAAAAGCTAATTTTAGCACAGATATATGTTTTCCACTCTTTTTCTCTTATTTTCGATGGCCTCAGCTAAACTTTAGATTGTCACTCAACGAAAATGAGCGGAAATGCGAGGAAAGGTGTAACGTAACAAAACGAAGAACGAAACGAAATAAGAGGACAATAGTATAGGTGAGTGCTAAAAAACAGAAAAAAGATACTTCTAGAGTAGAAATCACACGAGAGATTGAAGAACTTGGAGGAAACTGGGAAAGAAAGCTTGCGACCGCCTCATTCACTGCTCTGTACAATCTGTGTATGAGAGGCAAAGAACTTAAAGGTTTTCAAATAAAATTGGAGACATTAACGCCTTTAAAGAAAAAGAGAGCTGTTTTCGGCTGGCCCTCGGCAAAGGTCCGCGGCTTCACATTTTGTGTGGGGAGAGGTATTCTTAAGGAGTAACTTCCACTTTTTGACAGATTTCTCAAAAAAGAGGAAGACCTTATAAGTGCAATTTTGGTGATGGATAGCCGCCACGGCCATATACAATCGTAGGGTAAGAAACCCCAAAAATTTTGAGAAAGAAGCTAGATGTTTGCCCGTGAACACCTGCGAACAGCTCAGCCGTTCCCGTAACCCTTCCTATGAACGCCTAACTCAATAAAGGTCATAAAATTTTTTATATGGTCATATTTGAGGGCCATTTTTCGTACGATTGTCTAGTCCATAGGTCCTCGCTTATGGTTATATTTTGGTCCGACATCTTTCAGGTTTCTCTTTAAACATATATTTATAAGGAAAATGGGCGTGGCCAGTGCACGTTCGACGCGTACATTCCTTTCAGCTCAAGTTTCGTTGATTGTCGACTTTAATTTCAACATGTTGAATCTTGATATGAGGTTTTCAGGATTCCTCTATGGTTTTCCTACGTTTTTATTAAATTTTTGGCCTGAGCTCAACATCTGATACTTCCATTCTACGTATTTCTTTAAAAACCATTCCGGGTGTTTCCTATTACAATTTCCGTGTTTCAAAAATTATGCCACCATTTGTTCCTAGTACGAAGCCCCGTTTGAAATTTTAAACTTTCACGAAGCCTAGCTTGCCCCGGGGAGCACCTACGCCAGTCCCTGGCCCGTACCAAAGTACCTTCATCTAAGATCCTATGAAAAAACAGTCAGCCGGACAAACACAAGGTCTATCAATTCCTGATGGCATTCAGCTAACCCAAATACAGAAGTCATTTGAAAATTCTTTAAAATTATCTCAAATGTACTCTGTCTTTACGACATAGAAGCATAGAAAGCAGCTCTAAAGCATCAGCGGTTTTCTTGAGGAAATTCATGAAGTGTAACGAAGACTGACTCGATCTATCCTAGATCAAAATAGAGCGTGATGGCAGGCTGTAGATCTGTGATGACAAACAACTCTCAACATTTCGCGGATGGTTTTCCTCGCTTGAATTGACTGACACGGCCTCCAAAAGCTAGGACTGTATCCGGTTGTAATAATTAGCACATTTTATGTTTTCTTTTGATGGCTTACAGCATCTGAGACAAGTTGACTAACGACGCATCAGTAGAGATGTAAGTTACTCCACAGCAACTTACGAACCTTCAGCCATTATTCGTCTATCCTCTCCTCGTGCACGTGCTATTTTATTATTTCCTCCGGCTGAATTTCGTCCGGCTGAGTTTCGGATGAACGTCCACTGAAGGACAGAGGTTGCCTTTTTCTGGTTCCGTCCGAGAATCTCCTCTGTCAGCTCAACTTGATATTTTACATCATTACGCGACGTTCCAGATCCGACGAGGTAGTCGGCTGTCAGCGGGCCGTTCAGCACAGATTTTCTCGGATGAAAGAACTTTGGTACGTGCCCTGGTCTTGATAAAGGGCTTGCCTTTAGGCTGCACTTTCCATACAATGTTTTATGAATCATGATTAAATCGAAACGTTTTCGCCTGTAAGCTGAAGATTTTAGACCGAAACTTCGGATATCACCGTTTGGTATATGTTCACGAAGAAAGGTAGCCGTTCTAATTAACGGTCTTCGTGTAAAACCATCTAGGACCTTCTCTGGTAGGGAGGGACCATGGCTGTCTTGTTCGTACTGAATGTAACTGTCCCATATTCAAGTAATGGCCGTAGGTAAACTTTATAAGCCTTCAGAGAGTGGCGGCATACTTGTTCAATAAGGCCCTAAATAAATTGCAGCAACCTTGTAGACGTTTGCAGCGATTTTTTTGCAATGGCTATCAAAACTAATACCGTAAGAAGGTGGGAAGAAACTTACATGGCCGCTGCTAAGTTTGTCGAAATGCCTCCGATATTAAGAGTCTTCTTAAAAATGGAAAACGTCTGCATTGCTTTGCTATTGGATCACTAGTGAAAAAAACCAACGGGCCTAGGTCTGACTTAGTTGACTTTGTCGGTGGCAGCTCATATTTTGTAAGTGTCCTTTGAGCTTTGGATTTAGCTGGTGAGTCAACAAGAATATGTTTATATTCTCATAGTTATCACCAGTGATGAAAGCCACTGATTTCAGGGAGCCTATGAGAAACACGCAAGCAATACGGCTATATAAGCTGGACCGAGGACAGAGAAGACATGGAAGGAGGACGGATACAAGGACCCGGAGCGACCAGAGCGACGCGCAGACTCGGTCATCACCTCTGATCACGCGCTTCCACCCGCCACCTGCTGATGCGGAACTACACGACACAGATCTCCTATTCTTGTGATACTGCGTACCCCCGTGTTTATAAACTGTTATTATTTGACTGTTACTGCACACAGCAGATGGGAAGTACCCGTCATATTACTGGTAGCAGCGATCCATACTACTGGTAGCGAGTGTCATATAACTATTTAATGTTTTTTTTGCGTGAATGTAACTAATTCTAAGAGTAGTTAGTGTCTCAGTCGAATAGATCAACACATGCTGACACCATCTCTATAATTTTTGTGGCTAATACTCATAGTCCAGTTCATTATATTCCATGCTCTTTTATCCTTGAACCTCATCACTCTTGATATGTTTGGCATCGAAATCACTTCCTTCGTGGAATTGCTTCTTACGCCCCACAAGCGATGATATCAAGCTCTTTCGGTTCTTACTAGAAAACTGTGCCCAAGTCTTCCTTATGCGCACGTTTAACGCTGTCCCTATGTCCCTCCCTACGCTCCTCCTATGTATAGCGCATTGCAACTTAGATGCTGCAGTTTATACATTATTCCCACATTCGAGCATGACGTATGTATTCCTCCGTTGAGGCGTTCTACGAGTTATTTTTGTACTTCCCCAAACGTGAAGTCCGAGCTCCTTTTTGATGTCTTCATTTGAAGTCGAAGCCGGCATAGCCTCATCTTGAAGCTATGCTCGACTGGTGGGCGAGATGGCCTCTATTTTCCAAACTTAAAAACTGTATCAATAGTGTTGTAGTCGAGGAGATTGCTAAGAAAACTTTATTAACCACAAAAAAACTCAGACTCGCTTTTTCTTCTTTGCGTATTCTTCTGAGGGAGGTTCCTGAAAAATTAAATTAAAAAAAACTTTACAATTATTCGGCACAACATTCCCGATGGCATGCAAAGAACTTTAGCATGATGAGTTCATGAGCGTTAAATATTCTAAGGAAAACGTACTTGTCTATCTGGGCATGGACAATATCCACCATCAATTCCAGGATAACCATCTTCTCCAGGTTCTCCCGGTTCACCATTATCTCCTCGACGACCGGGATTTCCGTTCCGGCCAGGTGGGCCACGCTATATATAGCAGAATTATTACAACAAGCAGCTGCTTGCAAAATTAGGCAAAATGAAACCCACATTTCCCGGTAATCCGCTGTTTCCAGGTGGTCCATTTTTCCCTCCTGGTCCCGGTGGTCCAGGTGGTCCCCGTGGTCCCGGTCCTCCTGGTCTACCGGGTCCTCGACTTTCTGCATCTCTTCCTGGTACTCCATTCTCTCCAGGTGAACCAGGTTGACCTGGCGGGCCAGGATCTCCCCTTGGGCCAGGAGTGCCTGTACCATCGTTTGCGGGTGGGCCACGTGGCCCTCGCATTCCTGGCTGACCGGGTCCTCCTGGATTTCCTCGATTTCCTGGTAGACCTGGTGGGCCAGGTGGGCATCTAATGCACCCTCCAGGGATGTCGAATGTGACGGCTAACGATATTCCCGGGACTCCACGTGCTCCGGCATCACCAGGAGTACCGTCTAACCCACGGATACCTGGCTGACCTTGCGGACCTGGTGGTCCCGCTGGGCATCCTTGCTGTTGTTGGCCACATTCTAGATATTGCTATTTCTTTATTTTATCTATTAGGGTCGAAGACATGGACTCACGGCACTGTGTCTGTCTTTTGCTTCTCCTAAAGAGCGCTTTGACACTGGCATGCTTTCCTGTTTGAGCTGCTGCTTTGGCTGCAGAGTACTGCGTGGTAACCAGCTTCTCCCAGGCATCGTCAGCAACAATCTGATACTCAGTGAAAATTCCTCGTTTTAACAGTTAGCAGACTGGACAAACCTGGACTTCCTTCATGCTTGAATCAATTTCGAATTTCATGCTGTCGATATCTCGGAAAATGACAATGACACCAGCAATGGCTACTAGAGTAGCTACTGCGGCTGCGAACGACGCGGTAGCCATGACCGTTGATCCCTTCTCTTGGGAATACAAGCTATAGGTCTACAAATATGGAGTATTTACCTTAGAGTATGATAGGACGAAGTCCAGTTACGTGTTCTTGTTTATATACACTTCAAGGTCACCGATAACTACTACAAGAATGTTATTGCGCTGTAATTTCGGGTGTTGACCTAATTTAGCGCAAATAAGGAATGGTTTAATAGGCTATCAGCCCTGATCGACACGAAGCGGCGGACTGCTACCAATAGCCTCGTATGAGAGAATACAACTTAATATATGTATTGATGGCATTTTACATATACAGTCCCGGTAAGAGGATATGAACTTTTGCTTTTTTGACGGTAACTTGGTTCTGTTCAATCCAGCTGAAATTTTTATGAGGTTATCTAGGGCTATGTGGAAATGTTGTAAGTGCATTACA
>KN550220.1:21143-40007 GCA_000797555.1 Oesophagostomum dentatum | reverse complement strand
AAAAATCTTTAAAAATAAAAACCGATGTTTTCAATCAACAATTAAAACTATTTTAAAAATTTTCTCAAGGTAATCACTCCTTTTTCAATTTTTTCCCTGGCCTCTGAGCCACTTTCGCCCCCCGCCCTCCCCCCTCTCGGACCGCCACTGACTGGTTGGGTAATATTCTGAGTAAGACAGTAGAAACAGGAAATGCAAAACGAGATGGCAATGTGGTTCAAACCAGCGGAGGAGGACCGCGGAGCGGTCCGGATCCGCTGGTCATGGACAATTTCCCGTTTTAGCGACTTATATAGGCAAAGTATTATGCGGCAAGAGGGTGGAACATAAGTCCTGGAGTATTTAGGTTGGGGCTCCTTGTAGAGCAGATGGAGAGCTAATGAGGATTTAAAAAGAGGGATAAAGAAGAGTGGATCTTTTCCAGTGTTTGCTGAATTTTTTCATAATTATGTGCGTCAGATTTTGAAGAACCTCAATTGACGTGCTTCTATCTTATAAAACAGTTTCTCTCAGCTTTCGCCTTTCTGAAATGCAGAACCCTTGCCTTGCAGCATGGGCTGTATCATGATAGCAGCGCGCACATGTGTTGCAGTTAGAGTGTGTAGGACATCCACCTGACAACTGTGCGTCTACTCCGATTTGTGTGGTTGCAGAGTCGACTAGCTCACGGTAAGGTCGGTGGCAACTTCGGCGATCACTTCGCCGAGCGATGAATATCGGGGAATTTTCAAATAATCGTCAGGCACATGCTTTTTATTTGTTTTTACGAGTTGAAAAATGACCACTACGAAGAAAAACCCGCAAAATAAAGTAAAAGCATGCGCCTGGCGATTACCTTGAGAATTCCTCGATGTTGATCGCTCCGTTGGAGTGGTGTCGAAATGGCCGCCTACATTGGCGTGGAGCTAGTCGAGTCTTCTGCAATCACACAAATCGGAGTTGACGCGCGGTTGTCAGGTAAATGCCCTATACTAAGAGGTGAAAAACTGGACACAGCCTTATGGACAACCATTGGCTGTCATGAAAGGAAAAGCGCTCTGACGTCGCAGACGGAAAACTCGGTCCAGCGACCTGTGGGTGGATGATTACACCAGTCCATGTTAACTGGGCTGTTCAGGCTGCAGCCTAGCAGCCACCCAACTATGTGCTGCTAGGCTGCAGCCTGAACAGTCACCCATTTCTATTTAGTCACGCAATGTTCACAAGCTACCTGAATCTCCAAATTTGTTTCTAGCATGGGCGCCACATTTAGTTTGTGGGTAAGTTATTCGCATAGGCCCATTTTGCTCATTTCATCAAGGGCAGTTTTTGCCGCACGGCGCAAAGCAAGCTTCGCAGATATCTTACCTTAGTTGGCTACAGTCTTTCCTAAAATTGTAAGGACTGTTGTACACTTCTTGGCAGATGCTGCCTCCATGGGCAGCGCCCGCACTCGTAAGGGTTTAGCTTTGATAGACTGAAAGATAGCCTCAAAAAACTGGCTGTCATCCAAAAATTTCCGTTCAAAAGCCATTCCTACCAAGAAAATCGCTTCAGAATAAGTGTTGCACGTATCTCCACGATTTTGCGAACAAGCTGCTTTGTTGTTCTTGTCGTTTCTCGCTTGTTTCAAAGCCCCACATTGCCTTCCGTGCCATAAGATGGAAGAAAATAGCTGCTATAGCGCTCTGAGAGGAAGCAGTGATGAGTTGAACAACTTGTCCGTAAGATTCTGCAGCTGTGCGCGGCTTATCTTCTGGAATTATTTTCGCAGTCAGCCGTGGCTTTTAAGTGGGGATTTTTGAACCCTAACCCATAGGCCCTTTTTCACAATCCATGGAGAACTCAGAAGGCTTTCTGACCATGAACGCTCTCTTTATGGGCAACACCCGAGGGAAAAATGAATTTTTAGATTTTTTCATTTTTAGAGTACCTTCCACAAGATTTGCCCGTCGCCAAAGTAATAGAGAAAAAATTGCAATTCCCGAGGAGTTGCCGAAAACGTGTTTGCTCGAGTAAGGAAAAAGGATGAGTTGTCCCTCGTGCACACTGCATATCTCAATCGAACGTGGACAATTAATTGTCTTTTCTGTGCTGTGCAAAAAGGGACCACTGTAGCTGTAGCTTATATCTCCTGTTTCCCTATGCATAGGCTCGTTGTAGAAATACTGAGTTTCCGCCGCTTGTGAAAGTTTGGCTTATTATTAGGAATTTTATAATCGTTAGAACTCTGTCATCAAAATTATCACCGGACATTTTCGCTCTACTTGGTATAACTGGCGGTGGTTGTTTTTACAGTTATACTACTCTGGAAATTTGTTTTGTGACATAAACGTTTGTAGTGCTCTTCTTGTTGACGAGACAGCACGTCTACTTGGAGAAACGCGTTTTTTTCCCGGTATTTCTTCCGTGAATCGTAATTTCTGTAGTCTCTTATTTTAGCTTTGGACAGATCTTGTGGAAGGTATGGAGGAATAAGTCTTCTAAAAATGTGAAAATCTCAAACTGCCTCAGGGTTTTGTCGAAATAATGAATGCGAGAAAAAAGAGAGAACAAGGAGAAAATTTTGGAAATGAAGGTATGTGGAACACTTGACAGATTAAAAAAAACTTTTGAAGGCATGGTGTCGCCCTTCCTCAGGCGAAGGTGAGCGTAGCTGGATACACCTTGTGTGGCCGCGTTGCCCTTTTATCCATAAGTTTCCCACCCTACAGGTCAAGCTTTACACGTCTTTTCCTGGTGAAGAGATCTGCGTACTCCTCGCCTGATAAAACTTCATTTTTTTATGGGTGCTGCCTCTAGCAGGGTAGAACTCCTTGCGCATTTTTTGTATCATTCGAAAGAAGCAAGCTTCCTTCCAGAGTATCTCTCTTCATTAAATTTCCACTTAATCTCATTGTCCTCATTTGTTCGTGAACTCATTAGAAAGCTGGTTTTCACATTTCAAGGCAGATTGATTGCCACTGTTCTGATTACATTAAGTTCTACACATCCCATCACGACTGCGGTTGCGAAAAAGTTTAGGAATTTGAATCGATTGTAACTCGTTAAGATCGCTACGATGGTGAAGGCACTATCACGAAAGAAATCCTTACTATAAATGACTTTATTGCAGAAGTATTTGAAAACGTAAGGTGAGCGGAGCATGGTTTTCCGTGATATCGAGATGCTTCACCGTTTTACCTCTTCCTACTTCTTTTCAAGCTTACAGTTTATACAGGTTTTATCAAGCTTGGTACAGAAAGATTGGGGGATAGACGCGTTTATAAAAACACAGAAGTTATAAGTGCTTGAATAGAACAGTTATGCAGCAGGTGGATCAGATTAAACGTAGCATGACGATAACAAATACTTTCTTCTTTCTGCTACGAAAACTTCCTTCTGTCAAGATATGAAACGAATGCAAAATGGATGACATCAGTTCTCATTTTTTTCAGAAATTAGTTTCAAACCGATCACTGATATGGTACAGTGCTCTACTCTGTTTCAGCGAAGCTTTATTTAGTGGAAATGTTCGTAAAAATGGTTTAAAGAATATTTTAATAACCATTTTAGTACTGGAAAAAAGACTTTTTTGCAATCGTGCCCTACAAATTTTGCCGGAAAATCTCGACTTTATCGTTCTGATCGCTTGTGGTACTGGCCAGAGAACATGGACTGGAGATATATCTCTTTGATTAAATTGAAGCAATGTTCGAACATTATGTAAAAACAAGAAAATGTTCTCAGTAACATTATCTATAACCCTGCTAGGCAGACTTTTTGTCAAGGAATTGGAAAATTTTAGGTACACAGCGTAACGCCTTTCCGTGCAAGCCCGTCCGGTCGCATGGTTCGCGCACAAAGCGTAGCTAAAATATCCGGTCGTCCGTCCGTTATTAACGCCAGCTGATTTTACCAATAGAGGCGGTTTTTTAAAATTATTTCCATCTTTTTTTCGTGTTTTGTCTTCTAAAAGCTTTAAATATTTTGCTTGGTTATTCCAGTGATGTGCATATGCAATGTATTCCATTCTACCAGGCTTCTCTTGATTCTCACGCACTGTTCCTAGCGAACTTGATTATTCGCCAACATGAGTTCCTTTTCTTAGTTTTGCGAATCTCCCTGGTCGTAAGACGTATTTTCGGGTCCTCTGAAACTTTCTCTGGGATCAAGAAACAGCCAAACCGAGAGTAATTACATTTTCTAAGGAGAATGCATGAAAACTGGGAAAAACTGGACAGAAATGGATGCAGAGCACATATTCATCATAGCAAGAGCAAAGAAAAAGATCAGAACTCGAAAACAAAGAAAAATGCAAGGAAGACTTACGAGGAAGGTTACCTTAATGTAGTGTCGATATGAGGAAAGGTAGGCGTATTGCTCACGCATTCTTTAGTAACATATCAAAAAATCTGGACCCGAATGATATATATGTACAGAAGAATTAGAAATCCAAGGTTTTCAGAGCGCAGTGTCTCATAGTAATGAAAACTTATGGGCACTAAAAAATACGGATAATATCCATACCGCCAATACAACCGTTGGGTTCGAAAACTTGGTTTTATACGTAGAACACTTTCACACTAACTAGCAGCTACTTTATCAGTATTTTTCAAGAGTGCAGCAGCGCGCTTCGCTCATTTTGAACACATGTAGCTCGTCCACATTAAGCTTTCGAATCTAGAATTTTTAATATGTTATAAAGAGAGCACTAACAACTCGCTGTATGCGCCATTTCTGCAGATCTACACTACGCTACAGTAACCTGTCGGTTTAGACTCAGCATCTCCTCCACTCGTTCCGTTCACTCGCTAAAGTAGCTTTCAGATTCCGCCAGAAAAAACCTAAAAAAACTACTAAGCTGAACGTGCTGAGGGATATTATAAATGATGAGTATTGACGCCGGCGTTGTCACGCTCGACCCACCTCATCGCCCGAAAAGTCCGCTCAGCACACCCAGCACAACCAGCGCACTTAGCCGGTCTGCCTAGCATGGTCAGTCCACTTCAAATGATCTACTAACATTGTAGATAGATTATTTTTTTAGTGAGTGTTATCAGCATAGTCATATTCCGGCTTTTACGAAGTGTGCCAGGTGGAGTACGGAAACTCCCCAACGTTGTCCAGTATATTGATAGAATTCGGGGTTGGATACGTCTGCGAGTTTCTATTCTGTTTTCCTGAACTGTACCTAGGTGATTCATCAGTTGGTTCATTTTTTCCAAGGTCCGAATGTCCCTTTGGATATCTTCTTCGAGAACATTTCACGACTTTTGGAATCTACTCCAAGGTTCTTCTCGTCCGTCTATGATCAGCTTTCTTGCGATATGACCGGCGAATCGGTACTTGCTTTGGTGTGCATATTCCACTGAGTCACATTGCCAGCGGGGAAGTCCGGTACTGAAGTTAATCTCTCCGTAATCGATTCCACTTCACAAGAGAAAGACATTGGCGTTCCATCTCCTTCAGCAGTGAATCAGCGGAACATGGTATTCATGCAAGCGTCTTCCGCGTTTCTTCAGACTTGTCCCTTTGTGCTGCTTCCAAAATTCTCACTTCCCTGTACCTTCGAAAATTTTCCTGTAAAGCTCTTCTGCAGCTGGTGTTTGCCACTGGCCTCTCGATGTAAGACGCATTTGGATCTAGCTTAAGACCTCTCCTTCTCAGCAGCTCTTTGGTGGTGTTCGATATGCGTTCCAAGTGTGATCAGCGTGGCTTCGGCTCATCACAGTCTCCCAGCTCTTTAAAAAAACACCACGTAGTATTCCGCTGGGTCCTCCACGACAGGACAGCCATATCGAAACAAGGACATCTCGAGTAGGGCGTCGTCATAGACGACATTCTTCTTTCTCTTCGAGTTGGGGCAGATGTTCGTTCCCAGCTTGTGGTTGAATCGAAATATTGAAGAAGACGCTGGTCAAAACCGCTGCAGAAAGGTCGTCTTGAGGAACATCCAGCAAACACCGTTTTCAGTTGGTCAGTATGTGGTCGATCTTCGCGCAATTTGCCGTTGCCATCTGCGATGTTCCTTGCTCATGAAGATGGAGGGAGTTTCCTTAGAACAGACTTGCGACAGAAAAGAGCCCAACGATGTCATTGCCGTTTTCATTTCGAAGTTTTAATCCAAATGTTCCAGTTTTATTCTCAGCTTCTACAGCTGTTCCCATCCTTTCGTTGAAGTCTCCAATAACGAGTTTGTAGAAGGACTTCTTGTTGTGTACCATTCCCTGCAACTACTTGTAGTATACGTTTAATTCTACCTCATCTGTTGCTGACGTTGGTAGATAGCATTTGATGGTGCTGATGGTCTTTCTGACGTGGAGGATGGAGATGAAAAACAGCCGAGGGAGGCAACAGGATTTCCTGCCACTCGACAAGGTGAATGACTGATGAGTGTATGGCAAAGCCAACACCACCAACCTTCCATCATAGGATCTTCTCACTTCATGTGTCTCACGTCTTTTTTTATTGTTCTCGGTTTCCTGCAAAGCGTTCACATAGTACTTGATTAGCCCTGCGGCTTCGAGAAGAGCGCGTTTTGTTTTGAAGCCGGTGACGTCCTATGCAACCCGAGATTTGATAGGCTCTCAGTGGTTGTCGTACCACGACGTATTGGACGAGAAAGCCCGATATGCAAGGTACTGAGGCAGGGTCGATGCTGGATAGGTAAGATGGTTTTTCTCCCACACGAATCAGCTTTGCCAAGGCTTTCAGAAAGTCGCCAAATTTTTGTGGGTCAGGAGAAGCACCGACCAGAGGCATACTGTCAGCGCGTTAAACGTTAAATCTAGCAGCCTAGCTGCGCTTAGCTAGGGGAATGCTGAACTCCTTTACAAATTGGGTGGACCTGCCGGAATATAAACTTCCACTCTACTTTGGACATCCATTGTCACACCTACGTCATAGTGACGTGGCAGACCGAAAATGAAAAAAACGACAAAAACATTCCTGTTGACAGACGGAAGTTTATCTTCTGGCACCATTGGTGGTGACCGGCAACAATGCATTTCGCTGTATGCCTCGTACTTTTTTTGGAGGACTAAGACCAGTGAGGTGGTCGAGGCCATGCACCCAACGGAACACCGCACGCGTTCAAATTGATTCAGGCGGCGAGAATTGGCTCAATCAATCAAACGTTACATTAGCATTAGCCCTTCATACCTCACTGCTCTTAGTCCGCCCAAAAGCGAGTACCCGGACCGTACAACTGGACAGGGTCACACGGACAGACTGGAGAAATGTGCTCATAGGCACATTTGTTTATTTAGTACATGAAACATTTTTTATGCGAACAATGAATATAAAATAATAGTACATAAGAACGTGTGATGCATAAAAGCCGATCCAGACACCACGCTTGCAACATTTTATACATTCAGAGAAGTTAAATGTTTCTTTGCAGATTTGACATAATCATAATCTGTCCTTTTAATGAAGAATTCCCTTTTGAGTCAGATTCAGATTCATTTAGCTTTCCGATTTATTTATTCACAGTCTTTATTTGAGAGTTCCCCACTTAAACGCAGCAATAGTTGCTCGTTTTTATGTGTGCGTTCCTCTCATTAAATCCGACATGAGTTGTTCGTTTATTCATATCGAGTTTAGGAATGAAAATTTCCACACGCTCCTAATGAGATTCTAGTATCATTGATTTACGTCCTATATTTTATAAAATTCCACTTTCACACACCTCTCATCGATAAATTGTCGAAAATTACATTTAAAATCAGTCATTTAATGAACAGTATAGAGATCGATACGTTATTTTTGCAGAAAGAAACTCAGAATACGTTTGTGAGTCGGAATAATCAAGGTGTATGTCAGAGCAGGTGTGAGCGACGTATATAGTCATTATATAGGATCTACGTGTTAGCAATCTTCGTTATAAAATGGCGAAGTTTTCAATGAAGCAAAATGTCAAATATGTACTTGGTTAATAGTCAAACAGTCTGTGGTTCACGGATCGACTTGTATTCTATATATGCGAAAAAGCTTGTAATAGTCCGTTATAGTACTTGATAAGTCCAGGCCCGATTAAGGAGCTATTTGTACTTCGATAAGTTCGTTTGATTATTAAATTTTTAGCGTGTCAGATTTATGATCGCGGATGACTGTTTATGAGTTTTCGAAACAATGTTTACAATCTACCACTTCATTATTGCCTGTTTCCTCCATTTGCCTGGTTGAGCAATGCTTTTTTAAGGCATGCATGTTTTGGTAATAACACCATCCGATGCACCATACTGTGCATCGGATGGACCAAGGATTAGTCGGAGTGTGAATAGCCCCTAACGCATGGTGTGAACTAATCTATTTTCTTGCTTGGCTCACAAGAAAGAAGATTCAGAACACTGCTTTATAATAGGCTTGCAATGTTAGATCGAGAAGAGAGAAAATGAAACCTTGCAGTTTTATAGACGTCGAGTAGGGGACGGTGCACAGTGCCTATCTTCACGGAAGCGAGGCAGACCATGCAGCGAAGCTCCTTTTTATCTCTGCGGTGTCCATTATCTTTCTTTCCAAGCCGTTCATAAAATTGCTTCACAATGCTGTTGCCATAGACGTCGGTGACCTCTCCACAGTGTGTTTCGGTCCTGTATTTTCACGAACCCCATACCCAGCAATGGGACCAAAACCATTAGAAAGGTCATATCCAGCATATATGCAGACGCCATAATAATTCCTGAAATTTTATTTTAAATGGTAAAAATCGCCGATGACATCCAACACTTGGAACGAACTCTGATGAAGCGAACGGTAGTATCGAATAAGCAGTCAGTTGTGGTTCAGTGGCTAGTGCGCTAATCTATAGCTTAGACTGTGGAAGGTTCGATTCAGCTCCGTTTATGAAGTTATCGAAGGGATAACGATGCTTCTAAATGCTCTTTCAGCACCAGTTGTATACAGCAGAGTGGTAGTAGTATTGAAAACAAACTTGTTTTTCACAGTATATGTTTGAGTTTTCCGAGTTTGAGAGTTACTTTCGGAAAAATGGCCTTCTGCTTCTCTGAACTATACAAGGAACACTTCATTCGGCTCACTTTCCTCGTAATACATGACCGTAGTCTGCTTACTGACTTTCATAAAGAGCGCACACTACGAACTAGTTTGAAAAATCTACACTCCTGCAAGTTTTGAGGTATGCAAAAGCGTAGCTTCGAAGTAGAATTGAACCCCTCATTACCTGACCTACAGTCTGAAGCACTAGCCACTGAGCCATCGACAATTGACGTCTGACTGCTGCTTTAGCTATATCAGAGTTCATTGCATATGATAACATTAGCGATTTCCACCGTTTAGGAGAAAATTAGAGGGATCATATATGATTTTTTTGCACAGACACTGGCCATGGCTTTCTAAGGATTTTGGTCCTAACGCTGAGGATGATGTACATGATCCTATGTTCCCTCGTGAGATCCCTTTATTTTTAGATGGAAATTTATTCCAGTACCACTACGGCAACACAGTCAGACAAAATCAGACATGATTGAAGCATAGTTGATAAATGTAGACCCTATTCGTTGCTGCAGGCGCTGTACTTGGAGCTGTTACTGAACACGCTGCATGCGTAAAATATAGTGTTTGATTCGCACACGTCAAGTAAGTCCAGAACAATCTTCATCACCTTGGAAAGGTTGCTCACATTCTACAATAGTGCTAAGAAAAAATGCTACCATTACAAGCTTAGTTCATAAAAAATCCGAAAATTCTACAGGATTAAGATGTCCAATGCTTGAGCACTTCGCCAAATATTCGAATATTCAAATAGGCCGAAAATATGACCTTTTCGAGTATTCAGCAACCAAAAATTTACTCGAATTTACAAGATTCCGGATATTGTTTGGTCCTGTTGATATTATACTGTTGGGGAGGCAATCAAACCAAAAAAGAGGGCTAGGTCGTTCAAAGCAAGCTTTGATTAGAAGCAAATTCAATAGAGCGACGAAGACAGCATATGAGTTCTTTGCATCTCCGACGCTTTTGACAAAAAATAGGTGTTTTGTGCTTAGAGAAATAGTTCTATATTATTATTTCTATCATATATTTCGTGCACGTTTTCCGGTGAATAAAGGGAGGTGCAGTGTGAGTCAAGCGTCTACCATTTAATCTAAAACTTTTGTTCAAAGAGCAAATCAGCTTAGTTTTTCTCTCAGAAATCTCTAATATACTAAAAACCATTGTTATGAATTATCAGCAGAAACTAATTAGCAAAAGAGTACTCTGGCATCTTAATTTTGTTTGGAGTTTAGGGTTCTTACCGTCGCTCTTACAACATATTTTAAAAAACGGTTCTAGTCCTTTTGATTAGCTCAGAAACGGAAACAAATGACGAAATACACATTGTCTGGACATTGCTAGTGAAGCAGTGGCAACTAATTTGAAGTGCTGTGAAATTGTGCAACTGTCGAAAGCATCGTTCGGACAGAAGAAAACCGTACTACATACTTTTACTAGTAGTAGTACTTCTTACAGTACTAGTAGTACCCAGTAATTCTCACATAATATCTAATTCCCAACGGTAAAGCGTCTCACTCATTTCCGCAACAGGCACGCGTGATTAGTGCAAAAATAGCGAGAGTAGGAATAAGCAGTGATGACAAGAGCAATACTATTTTCGTTGCTTCTAGAAATTTCAAAAATAGAAAAGAGAAGGAACAGAAAACTAGGAAACTTGAAAAATGGGAAATTGAAGCGGAGGAAAATGAGCGGGCAAAAATTTTTAACTTCACCGATGAAACGGAGGGCAACCAGACATATACGAACACCACAGATGAAGCTAGGGGTAACCAGACGACACTATATGCAAACTTCACTATTGAAACGGAAAAAAATCGCAAGACAACGCTTCCAAGCTTCAAAGGTCAAACTGAGGAAAAGCAAACGACAGTATCTTCAAAATTCGGAGATGAAATGCAGCAGAAGCAGAGGACAACATCTGAGAGCATTCAAGATGGACAGGAAGAGAAGCAAAAGACAAGATCAAAGCGGTATTCAAAAACGGTTCAAAAGCACGAAAAGGATGGTGACAACATTTCATTAAAGGATGAAGCAGAACCACAAATAGGGGTTTGTTTCTAAAAGACTACACCCGTTAAAAACGATTTTTGATTTTCTTGTGAAATCCCGAACAGTTGTCATGTTATAAGTGAGCATTACTACAAAAAATCAAACAAAAATAGTTTCTGTCTGAGAAAAGACCTCGTGAAGGTCGGATCATTTGCACTAATTTTCGCTGCGAAGTTAGTGGGTTTCAGACAAGATCAGTTTAATTCTTCTTGAAGTGTTTAAGCCCTAACCAAGATTGTTATAACTGTTTATTCTGCTAACGTTTCGGCCAAATCGCCTTCGTCAGAGCCTGGAAAGTAGGAGTATTTGGATTTATCCCCTCAAACGTCTCATTTCCTGCTGAAGAAGATCAATAGCCTGGACGAGAGCAACCAGAAGACACCAAAGCGCAAACCAGCTCACCTTGGGATTTGTTTGCCAAAAAAGTCGAACATGGAAGATCAGTTTAATCATAAAGCCATGGCAGGATCTAAGACCTCCGCTATCCACAGTCCTATTATTTCAATGGAAAGAACGTGAAAACGCTTACTCTTCTACGCAATACACGCACTAGTTACGTGTACAGAAACGGATTTCGCAAGAAAAGCTCTGTCGATTCTCCTCTTCTGTTTTAGGGTAGAGCCATACTCCATCACTATAGCCGCAATGCAAAGTGAACCTATCACTGGCGAATGAAGCGAGTTCGCGCGAGTTGAGAACCCATTCGACTTATGTCAGCTCCACTTTTGCATCACTTTTTCCGGAAGTTCGTTTTTGCTCTGGGAGAGTAGGGTTTAGTCCTCAGTTTTCTCCTTAATGTTGCAGGAGTTCAGATAGCGCAGAGACGTAGGCAGCTGATCTGGTTTAGCTCGGAAACGAACGAATCTCGTCTGAAAAACTTGAACAACTAATCATTTCCGTCCGGAGGCATTTTCTGAGATAGAATGGATAGTTGGTGTGCGAGCTTCTTCACGAGACTGCTCACTTGTGGCATATCGCTAGGGATTTGACAAGAGCACAAAAGCATGGTTGTATGGGTGCCGTCTTTAAGCAGTTTTTTGTGTAATTATAAAGGTAGCGTACGAAAAAATCTTCGACCTTGACGTTTTGGCAGCTTATCAGAGAGGACGATGACGCGAGTATATCTGGCATAGCAGAACTGCTTATTTTTTCCCTATGAACGCTATAAGGCGCCGTTTTATACAAATACAATGAAAATAAACTAGAGGCATTTTGTGGAGGCTAACCCTCGTTCTGAAGAGCCAAAAATGAGCACCGTAAACAAGTGCAAATAAATACAATGTTGTTTTGATGGCTGTATGCAAGAGGCAATTTTGTGTCACAGTCGACACATTATAAGATTCGACATCTTATTGAAGTGTTATTGAAGTTCATAGCGTCAAAACAAGAAAATCAAGCAAGAACTGAGCTAGATGAAGTATCTTCGATTTGGTGTCGGCACTTTTACAGTCAAGCGAAGACGATGACGAGGAGCCGAGTTCAATGCGTGTTGACCGTCGCCTCGTCTTCGACATCACCACGACTATCTCCAGTTCTCCTTCCGATTTCGATGCAGCTGCCACACGACGATCGTAAACGGATTATGAATGTTGGCGTCTGGTAGCCGCATATGGCTGCGAAACATCAGATCGTAGTACACTGATCAGCTGAGAGAGGGCGAATTAACGGAAAATTTCGGTTGTTTCACTTTTTGATTGGCCACTTCTTCGTCAATCGTGTAAGTCCCAAGCCGTCCAAGACTGCGGTAGGAGCAGTGTTATTAGGCTAGGCTACAGCGGTTGTAACTGTCGTGGTAGACTTCTTAGTTAGGGTTTTTTACATTTAAAAAATAGTCGTAGTTCCGCACCAAGACGATTTTAAGTGCGATAAGCGAGGTGTGAACTCTGTACAACGCAGAGATACCTAAACTTGAAGCTGCATAATGTTTAAATCGATGTTATACAAAATTTCCTACGGGAATGGGCAAATTATAGGACCACATGCAAAGAAGTCGTAAAGCACCATGCATTGTTGGAGAGAAGATAGCACCTGCTGAAATTTCAATAAAATTTTTTGGAATGTCTAGGATACGCCTCCGGTTCAATCCAGCTAGACTGTTCCTCGCCATTATCGTCAGAATACAGATGTCCATATTTTAATTGTGATTTTGGCTTTTCTCCCCAGAGAGCTTTGACAGAGCTTGCTTGTAGCCTACCGTGATTTTGGAAGACTACTAACGATAAGGCTCTGAAATCCACCAAACTCGACAAGGTCTGTTAAACGGCAAAATAGTGCCTAGTATATAGTTAATACACAGTATACTTTTGACAGGTACAGCCTTCTGTATCTTGATACATGTTTAAAAAGTCGACAAAAAGTCAAAAAATCGAAATTTTGGCACTGTATGCTTCCCCACTTTGGATGTTTTGAAAAGAAGGAGTTCAACTCACGTAGACTCTTATTGGACTATCAATATTGCATAAAAGGCTTAGTGGATCATTTTTCACAAGAAATAAAAAAAACTACTGGAACTTATAGGTTCCAGTGGGACTCAAACGGTTAATGGAACTTTCAGACCGTAATAGTTCTTCGTTATGTTTTCTGCTTTGTAATAACTACTTCTACTGTCATTATAAACGCTTTCAGCAAAATTGCTTCAGTATTTTGAACGTGTATTTTGATTTCTTTCACGAAGAAAGCAGCAAATCGTAGTTTAATAATTAACTCGCATAAAAGTAGAAACACAAAACGTCCAAATATTCAAGCAAATACGAAAAAACAAGAAAACAACTGGAAAACAACTGTGTGATGATTGCGGAGTTTCTAGACGTCTGAAACGAGCTGGGTAATAACGTCGGTCAAATACGACGACTGATGCAGATGACTCCGTTCCAGCCGTTGTTGAACTAATCCGACACGAGTGGACATCTTCGACTGTAAAGGCGCCCTATAAGCTTTGGCCTGTAAAAGGGCGAAGCGCTTACAGCTGCCGCAGTAATATTGCACAATTTTTTCCTTTTAGCGCCATATAATAACGGTTCTGCTAGTGCGTTGAGTGCGTCATTGCGGTAACAACAACAGCACGATACATTTTCAGCGTTAATTGGCAGAACTAGTCATTTTCTTCGCGAAACTCATTATAAGGCGTTGTCGTCCTCCATTCTGCACCAAAACATTGGAATCGAAAATTTCCACGTATGTAACCTCGAAGGTGGCCAAAATGTACACAAATTAGTCTTTTTAAATATGGCATGTTCCGCCAAATTTTAGCGGATACGCAAAGCTGTTGGCAGGGCGTAATTTTTCATAGCAGAACTTAATGCGTAGCATTTTTTGGTTAATAAGACATGTCATACAGCCACCGCAAAATCGTCAGTGCAAACGTATTCATACTTAGCCATGCTCTCTACTCTTTAAATGTGAAAAGAAAGCCTGCGGAACATTGTCGTTGGCAAAACCTATTGAAATCCGATAGAACATTGTCTCTAATCTTTTTCATTTTTTTCAGGGTTGGCAAGCAAATATGTTTGTGGTTGTAAGCCAAACCGAACGCAAGGCTATCGCTTACGTCGGCACGCTCGGGCAATTGTTAGTAAGAAATTTTTCCGCTACTTAGATGCATTCGTCCTTGCTCCCTCATACTGCTGGATTTGGGCATTGCACAGCGCTTGCCTTATACGCACATGAAGCGGCTTCGTGTTGACAAAAAATTAAAAACTACTCAAAAATGTTAAATGTTCTGCTGACCGTCTTAGCATATAATACACTGCGTTTCAAAAATATAAGGCTACCCTCATTCGAGTCCTTTAAACAATCGTTAATCGGTCGATTCTGCAACTCTGTCCCAATCTTTTCATACTAATACAAATTCTCTGGCAATTTGAAACTTCTAGATTACTCGTATCATCTTTGTATGTCTCTTTTGGTATTGTTGCCAAATTTTTGGGAACTTCTTCCAGTGGTAATCAGATTCGCATTAGATAAGTAGGTTTCTATTGCATGTAGCGACAGAATCGCGCATTTGGTCTCCATAAAATAGAATGCGGGCGAGGAACGAAAACCCTGCGCAACACATCACGTGCCAATATTGGAAAATTAGTTGACGTAACATTTCGTATCACTGAAATAACGCGTGAAAACTCGATACTCTGTTACTGGCGCCACAGCTCAGTCTCCTGAAAAAATTGCACTGATGCGTGGACCGCCTGTTGCGTGACTCATATCTTTAGGAAGAACCATCACAATCACTGACACGGACGATTTATCTAGCAACTGGGCGTTTTGAGGTCCTACACGATTTCACAGGCGTGGTTTTGTGCCGCGCGGAGTGGTCGCGCTCAGCGTGACCAAGATTTTGCAGTAATGTGTGCAGGGGTAAGCGAGCATCGGAGGTGCACCACTGTATGCTAATGTGATACAGTGACTTTTAATAGAGAAGAGAAATTTCAACTTTTCAATGCCGTTCGTTATTCCCGAAATATCCCTAAAAATGTTACAAAGATGCTCGAATCCAGCAAGGATCTCCTGAGCCCGCAAGAGAGTGTATTTTGACGTCTACAATCCAGTGTGCGCAATTACAACAACCACCGATTGATATAACATTCAAATGATTTGGATTTCACGGGTGACCTTACATTTTTGAAACGCAGTCTATATCTCATATGACTACATGACTTCTCGTAGGACCTCCAGGTTTTTCGTAGCCTATAACATTATCAGAGAATTTGCCAAGTTGAGACGGTAAAGAAGGCGGTAAAGAAGGTTCCACTGCCACTCTAAGATGATATCTTAAGTAGAAAAAATCGAAAGTGCAAAGCCTCAACTTTTCATTTTCCTGAGCTGAGTTAGAGGTCATTCAGTTTTACTGTACATCAAAATTCAAGACAGCACTGTTTATAGAAAATAGTGTACTAACGTAAGTAGCATAGTTAGCTTAAAAGATTCCGTACATGACCGTACACTGAGCAGTTTCAACTAAAGAGTAGCTGGTTGGTAGTTCTTCCTTTTTCGGTATTTTGAAGCAAAATTTAATAAATCCCTTTGCTTAGTCAATCTGGGTCCACTAATGAACCTATCTTGACACTTCATTTTTGCACCTGGCTTCATACGTCGATTATATAAAGACGCTTCCATGTTTGCAAATTAATGCCATCAATTGTAAGTGCTGCTGTGGTAAGTGCCCCTATTCGGACCACCATTATAGTCCTATTACGAGCATAAATAACAGTAATGAGAGCACACACTGCATCGAACTGTGGATGTGGAAGCACTTAGCATTGGAGAAGCTAAAGTATAGTAGAACATACACGCATTGTTACGCGTCAAAAAAGCAAAATAAACAACTAATTACCACCTTATTTTTAGCCTTCGAGTAATAAGTGGCTCAGCGTTAAGCCACCATAAAAGTTTACTGTACGTATCAATTGGAGTTTTTTTCATAGCACCCAAAAGGAACTACTATTCATGCATGAAAAGGCTGTACCAAGCGGAGGAAAAGGAGCTACCCAAACGCGGCATTTTCCCGCGTACTGCTGTGTTCAGAAGAGCGATACTTTTATTTCGGCTCAACATTTTTTTCCTTCAGGATAAGAAATTATGCTAGAAGTGTAGCCAAACAAATTTGGCTATAAAATGTTCCTCTAAAAATATTTATGCGTCTGCAAGGGGATTTTTTCTTCAGTAGACAGCTGCTATGCACATCTATGGGTTTTTTTTCGGGATCTGGACGTTTCCAGGTGGTTTCGGCGGCTGACTTCATGCAGGTTTTAAAGGCAGCACCCACTCTCAGAACGCCTCCTGAATCCTCGATGGATTCCAAAAGACGAACTCAAAAGTGGGTTGGTTCAAATTTCTCGGCTCAGAACTCATTCCTGACCGGGAAATCCTCTCCAAAAGACTCGTCCGAGTTTTCCATTTCGTCGCGCTCTTTCTGCTGGAGTCGCCTACCGCCTCAGTTGCGAGGATATGGAAGGCTTCTACAGCTCTACTAATACCAAGTGGTTGTAGCGCCTTAACCACTGTGGAAAGTAAAGTGACAGGACAACTCGTCCCCACATCCTTCGCAACTGATCCACCGAGTGCTCGACGTTTCGGCCGTTTTCTTCCCAATGAGCAGCTTACCAGTGCTTTCACTTTGGCTTTTGGCTACTCAGCTACCAAGGCTTCATAAACTACCTGGATCTCGAAATCCATTTTTAGAGTGGGTGCTGCCTTTAAACAAACCACACAAGAGGCAGTGAAATCATAACGAGTAGAATTCTATTTCAACGTAATCACCGGAGGAACGGTGACAAAAACAGGACATTTTGCAATTCTTAGTTTTTGAGTTTTGCCCTAGGTCACAGTCCTGTTGCCACCGTTTCATTTAAACTATAGAGCTTGCTTTTTTTCATGAATGCTGCATTTAGGTAGCTTAAAGGCACAGTCCCATCTAGAATCGCTTCTGAGATTCTGCCATAGATAGAACCACTAGAAGCTGCTGATCACGAAACTGTAAGAGTCAGTGGAAAAAACCGCCGAAAAGCCCGTTTTTCAAAGCGTAGAAAATTCGTTTTTAGTATTGGCGAGGGCATGGTTTCTCACATACTTCTCACTTCCTCCGAACCCCGGCCGACCCAAAGCAGCTGTGCTACCCGAAACTGATCATCATGTTGAGATCAAAGCAAGAAATTTCGTGGAAGCTGTGGTGCAGGCAGGGCATTTTAAAGCATTTGGAATGAGAAGCCTTTCTTGAGCATGATGCCGTAATATTAAATTGCTTCGAAGCGGGTACGATGTCGTAAAAAGGGAGACCAGTGGTGTCAAGACAAGTCGTACGAAAAGTTTTGATCTAGCCTAGAAAAACGGAGTTTTTGACTGCTTTTGTCGGAGATACGTATATCGCTGAATTCAGCATATCGCGCTGGTACTGAATATACGAAAATCCCGAACACCAAAACAAACTGTGCCTTCAAGTTTCCTAGACCAAGTGAACGTTCGCGTAATTTGATCGAGCATGCCGAAACGGCTCGATGTATTTATATCAGTATCAAGTTCAAAGCGTTCTAACACTCCATCACTTTTCAAAGCAGTAAAAGTGCAGGATTACTTACGGGGGCGTTTTAGAGCTTAGCAGGGTACCTCAGAAACTGCTTTCGCTTGCTTTCACTATCAAATCGTGGCAGAATCTGTGGTTGCAACGAACACAAGGGCAGGTTTTCCTTGGGTTGCCTCGTACAGGTTACATTAACAGCTAATATGCCGATGAATAAGTCAGTTTTACTTCGTTATTCACTCACAAGTCTGTCCATCCGGCTTCGCCGGACTTCCAGACTTGCTAGAGTGCTCGCTTCGCTCGCACTATGTGACTTCTCACTGGCAGATGCATACTACGCCACATCAGCTGAGTCACTGAATTGTTTGTCTGTTGATTATCGGTTTCTCTGTTGTATGTCTGACCAACAGCTGACCAATAAATCAATAACTTGACGGTTGGCGTGCGGAGGGGCAGTACGTTGAATCGAATTGCTTGTAGATTCTTTCGTTTTGCTATCGGCTGACGCATCATAGGCGTTTACTGGCCCTTGTCCATTATTGCTAACGGTCTGCTGCTCATTGTTAGTGACCTCCTTCTCGTTGGAGGGAGGGAATTAGGTTCCCAGCCCCCTGAGGGAGTAATGCCCTCCAGATATTTCATGCCTCACAGGCATGCCATCAGCTCTGGGTCACTTCGCACCTGTCGTCTCATCGACCAGTCAGGTAAATATGATATACAATGAACTAAATAGCGGGAAAGGGTATTGCAGAAAAAAATGTGGTCCAAAGACCCTCACATTTGGATTGCTTGAAGTTGTTATCTTTTTACTTTTTTGTTCCTTA
>KN550217.1:40479-54306 GCA_000797555.1 Oesophagostomum dentatum | reverse complement strand
TTTTCCGATGGGTACTGAAAGGGGACAGTAGAAAAGGTTGCATATTGTTGAGCAGTTCTTATAGCAGTCGGCTGAATCCACCCACTTCCTGATCGATTGATGGTGACAGTATAGTGTTCGTTGATGCTATCGAATGCTTATTCCTAGTCGAAGAAGGAAATGACGAGAAGCGTGCGGTATTCCTAATAGAACCTCGATGACCATCGAAGCTGTCTGAACGGAACCGTCTGTGGGATTCGAATATTTTCACGATCGTCCTTCATGTACAGAAGAACAGTAGGTGAGGTCCTCCATTGCTCCGAGATCCTTTTGTTCTGCAGGTATGATTTCGTGTGCGCCGCTAGAATTTCGTGGAAGCGATGGCCGCCAGCTCGTTAGAGCTGTTTCCTTCTTCCTGTGAAATGCGACATACATCGACAGAGAGAACCCATGGCTGTACTTCGCCAGCGGAGTTGTTGGGATCTGGCACGGAACCTGGTCTAAAACCTGGTCTTAGTCTAAAATCTATCCTTTATCGATTCCGTTTCACAACTGGAAGATGTTGGAATTCCGTTCCGTTCAGCAGTGCTGTTAGCGAAACATGATGTTCTCTAGGTCTCTTCGACATTTATTCAGAGTAGTCCTTCCAGTCCTTCCAAGCCCAAGGAGATGATTGCCATTTTCGTTTCGGAATCCTAATCCAAATCTTACAATCTTGCTCACACCTTCTATGGCCGTACCAAGACTCTCGTTGAAGTCTCCAACAGCGAATTTGTGGAAGGGTTTCTCGTTATGGACCATCTACTCTAGTTTGTGATAGGACACCCCAGTGCTCATCAGCTGCTGACGGTCCTGTGAGCTTCTTACCACGAACGTTTCCACCTAACATATGCTGATCCCTATAGAACATGATTGGCCTTTCCTTCCGAAAGCAGTACCTAAACTAGAATGCGTTCTATGTTCTCGATGAAATTCTTTTAAAAATGGACAATTAGGGAAGCATTTAAGGATTTCCGCCCAAAGGTTGTTACTGGCCGCAAAACGTCGGAAAAGTACGCGTTGATTAGAAAAACCATTACCCCGACGGGTTGTCTGTACTAGTGCACGCTGGTACTGCGGGGCCATGTTTCCTTCAACGCGAGAAGATAAAGGAACTGTGCAGGCGAATTCACGACCTCGCTCGTGGAATCGTCAAGGCTACATAACCTACAACTTATTTGAGTGGAGTAATCACCAGGTTTCTATTCACTTTGGAACAAATATTTATATAACTTTTCCGACTAGTTCATGCTAACATGCGAAGCATCAATTTGGCTCGAGATCCATTCACTCCAACACTTGGGATACCCTGCATATGATATTTGGTCGGAACTATTAGAACGAATACTGCAATTCAAATCAACCAGTGCCTGTCACACATATTCGTATTGCTGAACATCCAAAAGGAGAGAATTATGTAAAGGCAGCATTCACGGAGAAAAAAAAAGCTTTTCTAATCTGTCGGTGTTGGAGTCCTTTCATCGATCACTCCATAAACACGGAAACCAATGTTTCGTCTTCCATCCGAAATTCGCATTGGGTCACGGGCCCTACTTTCAAACCACCCTATGTTTTTTTTTTTTTTGCCACATGCCGTCATTGACCGTCCTAATGCTATGCAAAACAGCCGAAAAAAAAACAACTGTTTTTGCTTGAAAATTATTTAACGGACCGCAGATCCAGAGTTATTTTTGGCAATTCATTTCCATCTCCCAACTCTCTCTCTCTCTCTGGCTGCTAGCGGAGTTCCACAATGATCCGTTCCATCACCTATCCTCTTGTACATCTACACGTTCGACTTGCCCTTTTTGCAGATGAGATGAAAATTTACATTTTAGTGTTTGGTAATTTTCATGTGGCCAACACTGAAAATGCTATCAACGCCGTAGAAAACGGGTCTAAATAATGGCTCCTACGCCTGTCTATTCGCAAATGCAAATATCTTCACTAAGGTCATGTAAACAGCAGACCCAACTACTACTTATACAGCATCAAAGTCGAGTCTTTCCACATTACAGACACCGTCCTTTGACAAGCACTGTGACACTATCTGGATCGAAGCACTTCATAGAGTTTACATTTTATTTCAGTCTACTGCTACTTATGACCCCTGATTCTAGTGTAAGCGCACAAAATGGACATACGTCCTACGTATATTAGAGTATGGCACTAACACCTTTAACTTCACCAGGAAACTTTTATTCCGGATTTGAATAAGCTCTGTACTTAGGTCAGCTGAATACCATCCGGAATTGGTAGGCCTTGCAGTCGCACCGCTGACGATTTATTCTCTCTATTCTCAGATGAAGGAACTTTGGTACGGGCTATGGACGCGCGCGTTGACAGCAGCTCGCAGTTAGCTCGCCCGGACAACTCGGCCGAAAATTAGCGGGGTTTGTCACAAAGCTTTGTTGCTCTCCGGTGACATATGTATATGAAAAAGTTATAAGAACATCCTACTAGAGATGGCATATTCATCTTCGTTTATAATTCACGGCTTTTTTAAATGAAAATAACATGCAAGAAGCTGACTAAGTGTATTGAGGAAGATAATATGTTGTAGTATTTACTTCTATTTTCTGGCTGTTATTCTCTCCTTGTAGAGACGATATATCTCAGAAATTTTAGTTCAGAGGTACTCCTCAAAAGTATCGCTTGCTTTTATGCGAGGTTTTGTAACGAGTGGTTCTGGAAGGGATTCTCTCAAACGGGCCCTTTAATCGTGCCGTTAACTTCGGTGTTTCCCACAAATTTTCTTTAGAAAAAAACCACTAAAATGCCATCTTAGAGTGCGTGTAGAAATTGGAAAGATAATTGATACGAAATCTGTGACGCTGACGTTGAGGTTTGCCGACCGAATACGCGACTCCGTGTTAGCGATAGCCTGCGGGGTGATGAGACAGAACAGTATATGGCTCTAGAACAGCTGATGGGAAAAGCAGTTAAGATATTAGAGATTGCTGTTGTCTATAGGCGTTAGTTAACTTTTGTTGATTGTAAAGCAGGATATGAACCTAAATATTCAGGCTATATTTCCAAAATATAAAGATCTGGAACATCATTTTTCAATGAAGGCCTAAGGCTTCATTTTGAGCAGCTTAAAATGAAAATGGGGCTGAGTGAACTCAGATTAATTTTGCATATCCAAGCAAGCTGGATAATTCGAGAAACTGCAAGAAACAGGAATTCAAAACATTCCAATTTCTATCCCCGTCGCCATGAGGCGACCCACCTCTCCCCCCTCGTTTGAGCAGCATCGACATAAAGCTCGAACAGAACACACAATGACCCGTCTATCACAGAATTTTGCTTATGTGAAGTATCTCCGGAGAGAACGACTGGTTTGAGAAGAGTGCCCTTAGAGAGAGAAGGTGATAGTGATTTGCGGTTCTGTTATTACACTCGTCAGAGCACCTCGCGCCTAAAGCAAGTAGTAGAAGTAACACTTACTTTTGCGGAATTTGAAAACTTTTCTTATGTTCAGCTGGTTTTAAAGCACCTTTCGACTAGAGAAACAGGTATGGCTTTTGCCATGGGTGCTGCCTTCAAGGGTATAACATCCTCGAGAATTTATCAAAATTCTGTAAAAACATGAAGTATGGAGTTTTACATGAACTAAAATCTGCGAGTTTATTAATTTTGGACAGATGAGCAAAAAGAAGAAGGAAATGCTCAAAATAAATTTGCCTGCGGTTGAGTGAATAGTAGGTATATGTGGGCTGCAGCATATTCTAAGTGCAGAACCGCAGCGGCTTTTCTGAAGCGTTTTTATTTATGATATTGTGACAACAGGTCGTTCAAGACTGCCAATCATAAAGTGGAGGTAAAAGCTGCCGGTGCTACTTGATACTGAGACGCAGGTAGTTGATTTTATGATGGCGACTTGATGACGATCGTTCTGAGTCAGCAGCTCTTTAAGGGCCATCATCTCAAAATAGCTATAGATTCCAGCGGTTGCCGATTTTGCTAGCAGTCAGAAGAGGCATGGAGGTATGTGCGAGACTACAATACTGCTCACAGAATGCTGAAAATCGGTCGTCGCAAGCGTCGCTTTGCTAAAAATCCTTTAAAGTTAGCTAAAATTGTGTCTAAGCAATACTACGCAATTCTACAGAATGAGACCTGCAAAGATTTATCACACTTTTGTCATCTTCTTCACCTTTTCTTCCATTTTTCGCTTCGAATTCGCTACACTCCTCGTGAATGAGTCGTTTTCGTACAAACGATGCACAACTTTTCATTGTGAACTTGACTGGAGCAGGCTTTGCGATCGTGATTTCTATATAAAAATCGGATTGAATGTACCGCAGGTATTGCGAGCAGTAGACAGCAGTTGTAGCAAAATTCCTGACGTCTCCAAGTATTTTCAGCTAGGCGACGCTTGTGACGGTCGCTTGACGGAGCAACGGTCGATTTTCACAATTCCATGAGCAGTATTGTATAGTTAGAACATTTCGTGACTTACTTCAAATATTTGAATATCGAATATTCGACGTTCTCTCAAACGTTCATATGAATGAAGATTGTTCGCAGCTATCGCTTATCGAAAACTGGAAACCGAATATTCAAATTTTGAAGGTTTCGAGTTTTCAACTATTCGAATATGTGGCCGAATATTCAAATACTCGAAGACTCGAACGTTCGAATAGTTTTCAAATGAAACGTGGTCTAATTCTTTCGTGGATATGATTTATAGCTGAAAGGTTAGAAATGACTGTTTTAGCAACTCCACATCTATATCTGTTGTGAAATTGTGCTTTATGAAACACGGAGATCCAAGCCAAATCCTTAAAACCAATTAATGTAGACACTTGTCGCGTATGCGAAACTTGGCTCTTCTTAGGAACTAACTTTTTGCCCTCCTCATAAATAAATGTACCGGAATATAAATTTAATCAATCATCGGTCAGTGATGTTAGCGTACGAAAAAATTTCGTCATAAGCTCAAAGCGAAAGTAGGTGCAGCTGGATTATTCTTAACAGGTATTGCAAAACCCTCAAATTTTGCTATTTCAGTTGAACATGACACACCGCTGTACTAAACTATGCGCGGTGATATTTTCAACTTTTTTGTCTGCCCACATACAACTGGCTAACTATGTAAACTGCTGAGCGGCTGATCAAAGGGTTAAAGGCAGCACCTACACCAGAAATGCCTTCCCGCTTTTCCATCATCATCGAGAGCCTCTAGCCTTTGTATTTCAAGGCCAGGGTAAAGTCACCCTAAAATCAAATCTGGGTAAGAATTTGTCCACGGAAGCTTTGAATTATTGGGATAAATTAAAAGGAATTGCCCATCCGCAGGAAGGGCACATGGCGAATGTGCAACAAAATGAATTTCTACAAGAAATACTTTTAAAAAACTGCCACTTCCACTTATTGAGAGCATAGGGAAACGTCCTATGCAAATTTTGGACTCAGATTTCCCAACAACTCTAATCGTTTCAAGGTATACTTAAGCAAACAGCAGAAGCCCAGAATTTCTGCGAAGTGCTTACATAATGAAAACTAGAGATGCGAGCTGCTGCTGTCCCATCTTAGTGTAGTACTCTCAGTACGAGCAGCTATCCGGATGTGACTGTTCCAGAGCCTGCGATGTGAATGAGCAAAGTACAACTCGTCCAAGAGGGTGGTAGCGGACACAGAAGTGGAACTTTTTGCGGAGTTGGTAAATTCTAAAGTGTCGGTTCATTCAGCGGTCCCGAATACCTCTTTTGACGCTAAAAGTAAAAATATAAATTACTGGGTGCTGCCTTTAACATTTACCTACTCTGCTGTATGTAATGTTGCATCGGGATGTAAAAATGATAAGGAAATTTGTGTTCCTTAAACTACCCAATGCATCGACGACGTTTTCCTTCACGGCTCTGCAACATGTTTTTCACGCTAATGAAAGTTTTTAAAAAATACAGAAAATGGGATGCTGCACAAAGCTTTGTCTCAGTTGGAAGTTTTTCTCAATTTCGACTTTGAATATCGAATACCGGGTTCGAATATTCGAATGTATTGCCATCTACTCTGGAATACTCGAATTCAAATATATTCGAATAATGGGGTCTTCGAATGATCGAATATTTCCGAATATTTATTCGAACACAAATATTCGGTTGCAACTATGCGAGAGACCAGCATGCTCCGGAAAATGAATCAAAAATCTTTTTTACGGAATTCTGTTAAAATACGGTACATCTCATGTTTTTACAGTGTTAGCGATCTAGTCGCCTTCTAGGGGTAGACTCTATGCACTTTTTCGATTCTCCTTCAGCTGCTCGCTTTATTTTAGAGAACTAGTATCTGCCCTTGCCGAGTTAAAGATGACTTCAGTTTGCCTGAAAAGTTCCTGCACATATTTGAAGTATTTTTGTCCTATTTTGTGCTACCGTAGCCGCGAATTTTGGTCTCTAGTATTTACTAGTGCATCGCTCTGCATCATCTGCGGCTGGTCAGTGCTATAACTGCATCCACGGTGACTACAGCGAACACCTAACACTTACCCTTGAAAAAAAAGCTCGCATTCCTAGCAAAGTGGTTCCTTCTGCGCAGACGGTGGATAGAAACTATGAAGAATTTTTAAAACTTTGCAGAATGAAGTCGTTTTTTGAAAATTATTACTAAATAAGTAAGTAAATGTTGGCTGTTTACAGCAAAACGATGGCGAAAAGTTTTCACGAAAAAGTGTCTTTTACAAAAGAAAGGTGGTTATGTTACGAATTACGTATTATATTGCTGATGCACTTTAAAACATATGCCAAGAAATTTGATTACGTAGTAATCATAGAATGGATAGTCTAGGCAATCTAGGTTGCAAACGGTGTATGGTCAGAAAACCACATACTTTCACAAGGTTCTGTGTCTTTTTTGTATGGGTCCCTGGCTGCGGCGGCCGTATTTTGAACTGTCTAGATCTCGCCTTTCTGGCTGTCAGTCTGTACCTTTTCAGCTCATTGCATTACAAGAAAAGTTTGTGAAAGATCTAGTACGTGTGCTTTTCCAACTCTCGGAATTCTATCTCGCATTGTTTTGAGGACGCTTCAACTGGTTCTGTGTTGGTTTGGGATTGTCGTCCAGTTTGGACTACAATTCCTGCACTGTCGCTTAGAAAAACGACGCGATGTCGGCGATGTCGCGTTTTTTGCGTCGCATCCTTGTTACTAACTTCATTTTCGTGGAAGAAAAATCGTGAAAATTATATAGCTACTATCAGCAGAATCTGGCCTATTCAATAGGACATTTTATTAGTATATTTGTGCGGAAAGCTAGTTTTAATTTTTATAGCCAAGATGATAAAATGTCTGAAATGTCTGGAAGTCACACTGCAGCAGGCCATTAAGGGTCCAGTTAATGATGTGTGATACCACCTTCGGCGTATCTGGAAGACTTGAGATATTTACGACCGCAAAATCTGCGTCAATTATTTGCTCTGATGTGTCACTAAAGGTCACAGCTAGATAACTCGTCGTCTGCCGATCATAAAGATGTAAAAATTACTCATTTTCTCTTTATTTTAAGCGAGATATTCGAAGGCAATGCAAAAAAAACGCGACGTCGCCGACATCGCGTCTTTTTTCCAAACGACAGTGCGGGTGTTGTATAACGTCTCCCCCGATGGATTATGTGGAAAATCTCTCAGGTTTTGAAAGAAAAATTCATCGAAATTTTCGCAAAATTAGTACATACACGGCAGCGGCGGTCCAAGGGGGGGGGGACGAAAATTTTTGAAAGTGTCCTAAAGGCCAAAAAAATTGAAAAGGATCAGTTTTTAGAAAATAATTCTAATTGTTGATTGAACATGCCGATGAAAAATAACTTTAAAAAATCATTTCTAAAAATTTTACAATCGATTTCTCTGGTCCCGTCCCTAGCCCCACTTTGAGCATGAGGGGGAGACGCGCCCTCTGTTTCTACGACGCTGATACACGATTTTACACATACATTATATGTATATATTCGGCCCAGCGAAATGTATAGCTCATTTTGGCTTTCAGAAATTATAACTATTGATAGATTTAAGATGAAGCCACGCAGAAACTCTGCCGAAAATGGTCTTTGGAAAAAATAGGCCGCCGGTTTTGCGGGACTATCAAGGATTACCGTAAATTATAAAAACGACTAAGTGCGTTTTTTTCTGAAAAGTTGGTTCACAACTGAAAATCACCAAAAGAGTGCAAGAAATCTATTAAAACTTATTCTGCTAATCTTACTCTCTCAAGAGCTTATAAATACTCTGAAGAATCACAGGATAATCGAATTCCAAGTTTGTTTACCGAAATTGGTTCTTTTATAAACACTCTTTTGTCTTTTAACTTCTTAAGATTTTCGACTTGTTTGATGTGCTGATAATTTTCGAAAAGTCGTTCTGAATATAAGTTAAAATCCCATCTTCATTGAAAAGGAACATGGAGGCTATAATATGTAACTCTTTTTAAATTTATGACTGTACAAGTACTATCAGTAATAGATACAGCTTCTGCGAACATCGGCCATATGACTGTATTGTACAGGCTCGCTTTCATTTCAAGGAGCACAAGCTGCTGTCTCTTTGCCCTATTCTATATTGTTAAGCATTATAATAGCTATTTATCCAGTTTTTCACAATGTTTAGACCGTAAAACATTATTTCAACTAACTTTCGAAAGCGCTTGGCGCATCCGATAAACAGTTTAAAACTTTTTCACAAAAGAATAACGACTATTTGAATTCTCTTTGAATCTACCATCGTAAATAGGACATAAATAATGTCGGCTATCAATAAGAATGCGCGAACTCCTTTTTTGCATCATTCGGTTCTCTACAATGTGGCAGACGTTAGTGATAAAGAACTGAAACTGGAAAGCTTTTTATGAATTGGATAGCTGACTCTATTAGTTCCCCTTAGCCAAAGCACCAAGCGAAGTGCTCTCAGCTGCTCCATCCTGCTCTATCGCGGCAGCCAATGATGTCATTGTCCGATGTCAAACCCGAAGACAAATTGCGCAGGTGGAGCTGCTGGCGACGGACTTCATAGAGAAGCTGAATTGAGGTTAATTCGTTCGTTTAAGAAAAAACTTCATATGAATCACCCCAGAAGAGAAGTAGTGGAGGGCAGTCGCATATGGAACATTCTACAAATGGTGGAATTTGGAATAGTATGAACGGAAAAACTCTTTACTCGCCCTTCTCTAAAACGAGCAGGCTTCTGAGGTTTCTGCTGTGAGATGGTGCTATAGAGCAGGCTTTACCTGGTAATTCTATTAGAAAAACTCATGGACAAAATTTTGGTGGCACACTGCCTCTAAGAAAAGCACTGAAAATCTCTGGTGACCTAAAGCATACATCAGGAAAACATAATTTATTAGAGCGCGGTTAGAGATGAGTACATCTTGAACGTAAGGAATAATGGCCAATTTAAATGCACACAGAAATTTTACAAAGTCCACTGTGGTTTAATTTTGCTCATCTCAGTGAAAAGCAAACGATATGGAATAATGGCATCTCACATCTGTAAAGGATTTCAAGAATGCTCTCAGTTATTTGTCATGGCAAGCAAAAGAATGTTTCTCTTCACCACCGGTTTACCAGTGTTCAGTATGTAGCATTGCTATGAAATCAGAGCTAAACTGAGGAAATGTCTTCTATGCAGAGAATATTGAACAGTTAGACTCATGAACTAAGAGGAAGGAGGAGTACGAAAAGCAAATTGCAATAAAGGCTGGAAAAATTCAGCCATCAGATATAAAAAGATCCTTATTCTATCGTAGTATAATGGATCGACTCGTAACGAAAGGACAAAGAGGTAATTGAGCAGAGCGATTGTAGATAAAAACATGCATACATCTGCGGTGTCCCCTGAACGCACCGTCTACACTTCTTGGTCCACACACTGCGTTTGACGATTCAGCTTCTAAACAAAAATGCCTTCACTAGTTTGTACGGTTATTAACTCAATACAAGGGATTCATCGGCGGAATATTAACACAGTTTAAAGGCTGCAACTACGCTGGAAATCGCTTGACTGTTTTTTTTTCGTCCAAATGTGTTTCTAAGTATGCTGAATACGATGAGACACCCTAAAACCCACAAATTTTGTAAATCTTTCGCTTTTGCTACTTCTCTAATATGAATTCTTGAGAGGTGCGCGTACGAGTAGTCGGCGAATTCCAATCGTCGTCCGTTTAAAGGCAGCACCCACGCTCAGAACGCCTTCTGACTTCTCGATGGATCCCGAAAGAGTGCCTTAGACAAGAGTTAGGGTTCAAAAAATTCCGTTTATAAGTCGTCTCTGCCTGAGAAATCGCTGTAGAAGATACTATGCGCGATTCACGGACGAGTTGTCCAAATCGTCGATTTCTTCATTTTTAGTTTTCTTTGGGTTTGAACTTACTCTCTTTTTCCTGGACTATAACTAGTGGAGTGGGCAGGACCAGGCACTCGAGCCTATGCCGGCCGGGTTCAAACAGGTTAAAACACAGAGAACTAGGGTAGTGTTGGTACGTTCTTTTCGTTTCGACACGCTTCTTTGCTTTTCAAGCTGCTTTGGACTCTCTTTTTAATCCAAAGCAAGTTTGGTCCCGCCCACCTCACTAGTCATAGTCCGCGAAAAAGAGAGTATTTGTTGGTGGAGCTGAGCTTTGCACTTGTAAAAGGTGGTTTAGTTTAGAGCACAGAGAGAAGTGTGTTTTCTGGACGTCATTTCTCTAATAATAGTATCCAGTTCCCTTGACCGCACCTTTTCTCACACTTCTGTTCACCCCCTTAATTACTGACAGAGGAGACGGGGATGGAGTCCCTTACTTGTGATTTTGTCATGCACAAGCATGCGAATACTGTATTATGTAGGAGATCGACATGCTCCGCCTAAAAACACAAAAAAACATGACTCAAAAATTTCGCGGTTCCGCAGTATTAAAACAGCTGTAAAAATATGAGATTCACTTGCATTTTCGATCTCTTATTGTCCAAAAATAAAAATTAGAGTGAACAGATTTACATGTCTAGTGGATTTGTTAGGTATGGTCGCTAGAAATCACGAAATCACGCTATAGTTAAAAGTATACCAAGGAATAATTTAGATGCCATGTTTGCTTCAAACCCATGTCACTTTCACTAGCTAATAAGCGTGTGTTCGAATAGCCTGGTATACTCATCTTAATCTGAACAGACTTTTCGACTGTGCAGTAGAGAAGTAATTAATGATTTAATTTAGGCTGTAGTTAAAGGTGCGAGCAAATGTGCGAAAGTGCGGGTTTCTAACGCCTGCTCCCTTCCAGCATGCGATCACCTCACAACTTCTAGATATCTCAGCAGGAAAGGGCAAATCGTTGGTGGAACGATAACGAACGAGACCACTACCGTTTGATAGATGCTGGCGTAACTAGGAAAACCCTAAAGTACGGCGTAAGTTTTTCTTTATCCGGACTTATGATATCGTAAATGTTACTTAATTTTCTATGAAAAATACCAGAAATGGAGGACTTTTTGCCAATATGCGCCATAGATGAATTAAAGCATAGCATACTTATATGGAAATGCATTTGTGCCGGAATTTGCTTCTCTATGAAAAGAGCGCTCCATTTTTAGTATCTTTCACAGAAAATTAGGCGACATTTGCGACATCGCAAGTCCGGATAAACAAAAACTTACACCTTCGCACTTTAGGATTTTTCTAATTACGCCAGCACCTGCAGAAAGGTACCGGTCCCATTCATTATCGTTCCACGAACTATTTACCTTTCCCTGGTCAGTGTAATCAATTTCTGAGACAGTTCCGAATTCATCGTGTTAAATAAGCCCGAAGAACAACTTTTCTGCTAAGAGGATCTTTTATCAAATTTATTTGAGCTGTAAGGAGGCTATACCATCCATTATTCTGTCTAAAATAGGAAGCCGTTTGTTTTTCTACAAACTTTCGTTACTTTCTCTAATAGCTGATAACACTAAGCTAACCTTTGCAAATGAATAGCAGTATACGCCCAGTTTTTGCACCTGAGAGATATTTGAAGAAATCGGGCAAAATTTGCCAATTTTCTTTATCACGGCAGAGAGGACTTTCAGTTTATTGTTTCAAACCTCTCATGGTGCACATGTCAATCCAGATGGAATATTCTAACAAGCACCTCTTTGGTCAAATTTCCAAGCTATCTTTTAAAGAAAACTCTGGAGATTTTCTCCTCTCATAATCTTCTTGATAGTGAGCTCTAAAACAAAACCGGTTCAGGGATGTTGCTACTCCACTAATGGGTTTCTTCTTATTTTCTTTCTCTATTTTCCTTTCAGACTCATATAAGGCTAGTGCTTGATCGAAATTTCTACCCAGTAAGAAACGTACGGTCATCGACGGAGGGGTCAGTCAGTCCACGACTACATACGCAACTATGCTTAGCGAAATAGAACCCCAAATTTCTATATTCATCAGCTCCTTGCTGTGTATTTCCCTAATGCACTTTACAGTGAATTTTCGAGTTAGTTTTTCTTTCGGTTTCAGGCTTCCGCATTTCATATCCGCTCAGTCATGGTTCTAAAGAAGCTGAAGCAGATAAAGTGACAAGTGTTTTTGAATGACAATGTCCGCCGATGACATTCTCTAACGCTCGCAAAAAATATGCTGTCGACATTACCCATACATTCAGTAGCATGTTAGTGGATCTCTTCTGGTGGACTGCATTGGCCGTGTTCCGCTTCTGTCGAGCTCGGGTGCAGCAGTTGTTGCCCAAGGCGTTACGGCGAATTACGCAGTAGTCCAGCAACAGCACCACGATTATGAGCAGAAAACATGCAGCGAACAACCACACAGCCCAAACAGGAACCTGAAACAGGCGGAGTCATTTCTAGTTATTCATTCAAATAGCAAAATGACCAATTCGATTATGAAAGGCTTCTTAGTTTCGGATGTATTTTTCTGCATGCACAAGGTGCGGCAAAACTGCGGTGACAAGCAGAAAGTGAGGTATTTCTCATTCGTTAGAGTTAACTTGCACTCTTTTTCGTATTTCTTGTTCCAGTTTGTCGTTTGGTGATGTTTACTCATATTCGACACAAAAACTATAATGATTTCCAAAACTACGTCGCCGTCAATCCGCCGCACTTTTATCATTCAATTCATCATGAGGTTTTCCTAGTGATCTACATTCCTCAACATCATAATATGTGCAGGAAAATCGCTTCTACTACCATCAAGAGATTCTGTGAACTGAGAAGCTGTGATGACGGTGTTAGATAAGATAGACCGGTTTCTAGAGCTTCAGCTCGCAGATATGGTCGTGTAAACGCAATCCTAGTAGAACTATACTACGTTCATCAATTTCAACCATCACATCTCCAGATCTTAACCCACTCGACTGCTGCGTACGGAGCGTTCTGGAATCGAACGCAAAACCTCATCGTAACATAAAGTCGTTAAAGGAGACGTCGCAGATGGTCTCTGATAAGCTCGGCAACGTCATCTGATCGCCGAGCTCGGAGTATTCTATCTTCTAAGCGGCTACGCGAGCGCATCAACTCCAAAGGAGATCTTTTCAAAGCCCAATGTTTTTCTTGTTCAGTTCGTTTTGAAGAATGGAACTCATACTGCAGTTTTCCGCGCCCTATGTAGGGTATTAGCCTGACAAGTGCTCGTGTGCAGCTTTGACACAGTTGGTCGCCCAAGAGATCTTGTTTTTTACCCTTCTAGACCATAACTGAGAAAAAACTCCAGAAATTAGTAAGTTTCTAAGATTTTTATCTTCACACGTCGTCAGTCTGTTTCCCGCGACGTCTTTAGATTTCCTAATTCTGCTTATGTTCCTTCCATGGCATCTCCTTGAACCTTAATTTTTATTATTTATATTCTTCGGC
>KN550217.1:0-13412 GCA_000797555.1 Oesophagostomum dentatum | reverse complement strand
ATCTCCGCTCAAGAGGGCTAGATTTCTTCGCGAATTCACTTTGGCGAAGGCCGTCATGGACTGTGTTTGATCAAAAAAGCTTATGAGGCATTGTCTTCAACTACTTTACCATAGGCTCTAGCATTACTGTCCATCTCAAACTTTCCATCTAATTGTCAAAACTTGAGAAATTCCGTTAAGACACGAATCTTGTAAGCCACGCTGGAAGAAGTAAGGGGATAGCCGGTGATAACACCGATCGATGCTGTAGTGAGATCATCTCACCGGCACCCTGCTGGTGGTGAGGCGAGCGCGCGCATCGCCTCATGAGGCGAGCTCACCGGAAGGATTGCTACGGCCGCGCGTTTTGAAGCAATTGTACCAAACGCAGTTAGAGTGTGAGATACAAGAATTTCCATTTCCTTATCAGACCCTTAAGAAATTTGTAGCCATATTTTCATTCTATTCTATTGTAACAGTTGGTGCCGAAACAGCCAAAACGATCAGAGCAGTGTCCCCTTTTTTGATATTTCGGGCGTACACGGACGAGATCACAGTCTGCCTACTGGACGAATTCAAGTGGGTGGGACAGTAGGGTTCCGATGCAACCATCGTTGGCTGTTGGTGCTCCCCATTATTCGCATAGAAAATGCACAAATTCCTGCCCCAAAAGTATGCTTCGAGAAGTTTCAAAAGACTGTATAGGACTACACATAATTAATAAACAGGAAGTGTTTAGTTCATCTGAATTTTAACAATGCTAGTACCGCACAGTCCTCGCCGAGGGTTCTGCAGGCGAACTCGGGTTTGGATGTCTGATTACATCAGAACACATCTCCCTAGTATAAGCATACTAGGCGGATATGGGAGAAAATGCGAAAAAAAAACGTGCCACGATAGATATGTCGCAGCCCGGAACCGAACACTAGAGATGCTGAAAATCAGTGTTCGGAAAAAAGAACAAGCTGTTGGAGCTTGGCGCTTCAATTCAATAGAAGTGTCTACGCCCACGTTTTGAAGTTCATTTCAAAAAGCTTAAGCACGTAATTGTGTGCTGCACAGACAGCTATAGCTCGAGCACAGAAGAGGCTATGTTGCTAGCATGTGCACAAGCGCAGAGTAGTACTTCAGAGGTCTTTTTTTGAGCTGGGATTTTCTTCTACCCATAGATAAAAAAGAAGACATTATAATGCACTCAAGGGGTTCAGGGGCGTTGATGATCAACGAGCCCAGTTACTATATAGTGTAACTGATTAGTGGGGAATGCTACGGGGAATGCACTTATGTAGCTATGTCCTGCAGTTAATAGATTTTTAATCTAGCTCTAAGAATTCTGCACGAGTTGCGCCGCAAATTAGAAACGGCTAGCCGAATGGAGATGAAGTGCCGACTCTCGACTCTCGTACTGCTACTCCTCCTCTTTTCTTCTTCCAACGAACAAAGCCACTGGAAGGCGACGCGGAGAAATGCTAATTTGCCAATTGGAGTGCCTTTCGAAGCCACGAGCGCTATTATTGAACAGTCACATATGGCTTGGTTGCTGATGTTTATGTCCGTGTGAAAGTGACATTCTTGATTTTCAGTTTGTTTGCTGAGAACCGAGTTGCAATCTGCTTCCGTTTGGAAAGTGTGGGAGCGGTATTTTGCAGAATAACTCAGCCCACACCAAGGATTTAAGTGAGAGGAAGCGTGGATCACAAGAAAGTCGAACATATTCCAGTTTATGATAGCCAAAATTTGAATGAGTAGTATAAGATGTGAAAATACAAAGAACAAATAATGTAATGCAAATACGACAAGTACGTATGTATCTCTGCTCTGTTACTCTGCGAAGTCGGCCCCTCGTCCATGCGCGCGGTCGCGCTAGCATCGTCAAATAAGTGGACAAGAGTTAGTAGCCGAGGCTTTGGATCTCCTTTCAGCACCAGAGCTAAAGTTTGGAAGAAAGGCGTAGTAGAGAAAGTTTGTGTGGCTTTCTACCTTTTTAAACGACAAGCAATAACGACCAATAATAAAATAATAACACCTACCAATACAAACAGCAAAACTATCATAGACAAAATTCGCATGGTCATGTTCACCGCACGCTAAGTGACTTTGTTACATTAAACGCATTAGTTGAAATCAAAACTATGCAACTCTTGTAGACAGATAGCCCTCGGTAGGTCCAGCCTTTTTACGAATATATTCTCGTGCATCAGGTTATCCACAAAGGACCAAGAATTCTCCATTTTACTGATAAAAGAACCTTGGTGTACACCTAGAAGGAGAGGGCGTTAAGACGAGTGGGACAGTTTCGCTCGTACTTCCCTATTAAACACTGAGAAGCTGATTCAAAAACAACGATAGAGTTATATAAGAATAAATCAAATGCTTGTCAATTGATAAATCTTCGCATACCTTATTAATATGCTAAATGTTCTTCTTGACTAAGCTGTACTCGAGATTATTAAACTTCTTTATCTTTCTTTGATCCGCTGGCTAACGTTTCGGCGAAATTGTCTTCGCCGGAGTCTGAAATGGGCGAAATGTAACCTTTCTGGGGTGGTATGTATCAACAGTTTGGACATGCGGACTGATTGCTATCCCTCATCACAGTGTTCGTGTAATTGTTCGAACTGAAGTATCTGATCATCACCCAATCTTTAGGAAAACTGTGGATTCACCTACTCGATCTCAAGCGATCGTGCTTCTTTAATAGACGTGGGACTGTGATCAAACATGTTTGTTCAGGCTAACACATCAACACATTGTGATAAGGCATACGGATCAAACACTATCAATCGCGTCTGTTCAAACAGTTGATACATACCACCCCTGATCAAACGCTGCAGCGACCTACGGCTTCGTTTAGCTTCTTTCGACAAAAAGCATTACATGACCCACATGCCTTTTTGAATCGCCGATGCTGTTGGCGATTTATAGCGTCAGCAACCGCACACTGTTCGCAGTGGCTAATAGCTGAACTGCCCTATATGGCTAGAAAATCTGAGTAAGGCAGAGTGCAAATTCCGACGTAACAGCGATGTATTCCTCCTCGCGGTTCATTCTACGGCTCACTTATGAATCCAGAATGGTTTCATATTTTTCCGCTATGAGGCTTTCCGTTCATGCGCGAGTATCTTCACCTTTCTATCAAAGGGTTCCCCTGCATGACTCCGAATATTATGGATACCTACGGGAGTAGACATGCGCACCTTTTCTCTGCCGTTCAGATGTTTTTTGATATGCACTCTCAAGGGACGTCCCTTCTCACATATGTACTCCTCCCCACACCTCAGACAAGAAATCATATAGACGGTACCGACGTAATCTGCACTTCCGGCAAAAGGATGAATGGTGCAATTACTCGTCGCACATTCGAGATCGTGCATGTGATACGTCCCAACTACCGATAGTGGTTTCTAAGAAGAACATTATGTAAAGATAATCGATGCAGCCGGAAAGCAGATGACAAACATTTCTGGCAGAGCAAATTAAGTCGGAAATAAAAATCAGTGTTGTCTACAGAAGCCTGGAATATTTTTTCAAGTTTTTGGGCTGCGGCTGTATAAGAGAGGAGCTAGGTAATGAGTTTTCCAGAAAATATGCGTCATGCTACATCATCGAAGTAAACGACAATAGCAAACTTTGCTGACGAATCCTACGTTCAGTGCGCTTTCAAGAAATTTCACAGACGTTTCCAGACGAAAAACAGGATGAGTACAACGAAAAACATTTAAAAATTAAATCATATCTGCTAAATTTTTACGCTAAAAGATGGCATCAATGCCAATTCCCGATAAAAAGATCTTCAAAGTGCTTAAAAAGGCGGTAAGTCTCAAACAATCTCAAAGCCTATTCACGAAATCACTGCAGAGAATAATGCATGCAATTTTTATGTCGCTTATAATGTGAGAAGATGAAAGAAGCTTACTATTTCATTTATGACCAGTTATTTTAGCACTTCAGCTAAAGCGCATGCGAGATGGAAACTCGTCCACGAACTCGCGCACACATGCGCATCAAATCTTCTCGAGCAATATTCTCCAATATGCAGTATTTAGAAATGACGTTTGAGCAGAGATTTTCCATAGTTCCCTTTCTTGAGCCTTCTTCTAGATCAACCAAGAATTCAGCGCTTGTTGTGAGCGTGTATGCTGCCTTTGTACGTGAAGAAATAGTTTAATAACTGAAACGAAGCTAGAGAGGTTGCAATGAAGCAAAGAAATAATTATCTGCCCTTATACCTAACGTTCGCATTTTCGTAATAAGAGTGCTAAGTGAAGCGCATTCAAAGGTCTCAAAACGCATGTTATCTCAAGTTAAAATATTCACCTTCCCTTATGTGAGCTAATTCAGTTTTCTGACTCTGTAGAAAATACATACCTTCCCTTCTCTTCTATTGACGGCAGCGCATTGACATCCAGCATTAACTCTCCTGGCTCAAGAACTTCAAAAGTCACCAATAAATCATGAAGTTAAACGAGTGCGGTCAATTTTAAAAGGAAGGAAAGTAGAACGAGAATAACCTGACATTGTCAAACATTGTCAGGATACAGCAAAACAGTGTTTTGACACATCCTAGAAATCGCTATAGTTTCAAGAAAAAAAGCTGAATGGAGAGGAAGCAGTTCAGTGTAAGGAAAGAAAACTTTGTGTGAGCGCAATTTTCGTTAAAAAAACACCTTAACCAAAAATGTCAGTTGTCTACAGTATTGGTTTGACGAAACTTAAGAATAATCGTGGTGTACAGAAAAAGAAAACAATTTCGAATGATACTGTATCTTTGAGGTAACATGAAAAAACGGTGGCACCGTTGGCTATTGCTTCCCTTTTCCACTTCTTCTTTCCAATGACTATTTGGTATCAGCCATCGGTTATAAGGTTCATTACAGTACTTCGTGTAAGCGAGCGAACAAACGAACTTACTGTTATTTATAGCTGGTTTAATAGAAAGCACACTAGCGGGTAAACTGCGAAGAATGAGACACTATGAGCGCTGTGAAGAAGGGGCAGCACGAGAGGTGAACGGCGAGAATTCCCGCAAAAGCCAAAGAGGATAGCGGAACTAATGAGCATGTCTGAAAAAGGTAGTGCCCTGGAGGCGTGAAAGTGACAGGGGGTCCAAATTTTAATGGAAGGAGTTTCGAAAGCGAAATTAAACCGATGATGTAGCCTGAAGAGTCGAAGCGGTCGCTATCACTCAGTGTTGAGCATGTGAGAAATAGAGCCTGTGAAAGTGCGTCATTTATCAGCATGGCCTTTAATTTTCTTGCTTCCCAGCTCAGTTGGGGCTTTTCTTCGGAGAGGATCTAATCCCTACGAAAAAAGCTCGGCTAAGAGGAAAAGTGGCTCAGGCAGTTTCATTTGCGAGGGGAATGGCTGCTGCTAATGGAGTAATAAGGTGACCGAGCATGCGATGTGATAAACGGAAGGATTACACAAGCACTCACTCCTGCACTTGGCTCGGACTTGAGAGGCTTCTTTTTTCGATTATGAAAGGTTGCTAATTAAATACGCTCCCAAAACGGAGTCTATATTTCAGGCTGACAGCTTTCCTAGGACTCATCCGTGCTCGAGGTGAATTCCAGATGATGGGTGCTTATAGAAGCTCTAAATACCAGTGGATCATGCAAGCTTCATCTAGCTGCAGACGCCGTATTATGAATCCGCTCGCAAACGTGCATGAGCATTAGGCGAATAAATCATTGGAAGACGCGAAATGGCTGGGACCAAAAAGAAGATTTCTGGTCCTCCTCTTGCCATACATGTAAACAGCACACAGAGATAGCGAAAGCTGGGGAAAAGTGGTTGAGTCGACACGAAAACGCTAATTACAGCGTTTGTTTGTCCGTGAGACGCCGCGCCGTGGTCACAGCTCTCATTATGCATCCGGCGATAGTAGAATGTGATCGTAAATTTAATTACTTATGTCAGTCAACAAGACACCAAAGAAAAGCCAAGTAATGAGACTATAAACAAGGGTGGCGAGGATTCGCATTAGCTTTAGCCTAGCCTACACCGAGGTGGCAGCAAGTGTGGACAAGGTATGGAACTAATATGTTTTTACATCTCTTGGAACACCTTATGTTGAACAAAAACCTCTGATCATGTTGATGGTCTGCGAAATAGACAGTTTTCAGTAGAAGAGGTCATACTTGGAGGTCCCGGCAACAAGTTAAAGCGTTATCAGGAACCTCGCTAAGATTCAGTAATAGTGTTCCTGCAGAACTGCTATTTTTGCGGCTTCAACATGACTACATAAAAATAGGTTGCATTTTAGGTGAGTGCTGGAATATCATGAAATGCTTGCATGGTTCTGAAATACCATCCGGTTTTTGCTAAGATACAAAAGTATTTATGCTTTGTATTCATGGCCGCCATCAAGTTCTCATATAATCAAAAAGAAGCCTGGATTTCAAAAAATTGTAACTGATGTGAGTATTTTTGAAAAATATACCAACTAATGTTGGTCAACATGTTTGGTTAAATAAACACGAGGTTGCCTTGGCGATGTGATGTTCTGCCGAAATAGCATATACAGATGAATTTCTCGTGAACTCCTTAGCAAAAAGTCAAAAATTCAGTAGATTTTCTGAAAGGTTGATACGGACGCGTTGTAGACGCGCCAAGATAGACCGTACTGTCTCGTACTGAGGAGATTGCTGCTAAAATTGTTGATAATTCATGTGAGAGTGCTCTTGTCCTAAATACTAACACAGAAACCTAAACTATACAGTCACTATTGGGGGATAGGATTATTTCAAGAACCGCGGAGCCCTACCTTTTTCTCTATAACAATTCTTATCCAGAGATTTGCATTGGAAGAGGAGAAAAAATGTCTTATCCTAACGTCGAAGAAAAAACGAAGGGAAGCCTCTTCTTAAAGTTTCCTTTTCTATGAAGAACGAGTTTATCCTAGGAAGACCATGTACGAAGCGCTGTTCTATATCAGTGGCACTCTCACTGACATTCAGTTATTTCATCGGAACAAAGTGGTTACTACGATGAGAAAGGTGAACAGTCATATACAGTGTGTGTGTGTTAAAAATACAGCAATGACTCAAATTATGGTAGACATATTAAATTGATTTACCTACGAGGAAGATAAAATACATTTAGCACAAAAACTGAATTCTGAACCTTGCAAACTGCAACTTTAACCTCTAATTCTTCTGGAAACGTACGATTACGGTAACCTTTACAAGGTGCTCCAGTAAAAGCCTGTACCTGATTTTGCTTGAAAATGCTTTCTTTGCCGCGTTTGTTTAATTTTTCAAAATCTTTGTATACTGGGCAGCTAACAGTTCCATAGTTTAGGACAAAGGCGGAGGAACTTTCTTCTTCCTTTAAAAGTTAGATTGCACCCAAAAGTCATAAAGAAAAGAACTCGTTCGTTCAAATTAATTCCAAAACAAAAACTTGTCTAGTTAGCAGCAGTGATGAAATGTTGAGTTTTCACTCTTCCGAGATTAAAAAAAAGTTACAACGACAATCAAATGTGCGCATAGTTGAGACACCATACAGTGCGACACGAAGAGATTTCTTTAACAGCATGATGGTAGACTTTGTTAGCTACACAGAAAAGAAGGCGGTAATTGTTAATGCATTTAATCCTTAATAAGTGAATAAGACCCGTACAAGTGCCGGCGATACGATTATGAGGAAAGCGACACGGGAAAGATGCCAGCGGCGGAGTATGGATCGAAATACTTATGACGAGCGGCGAGTATTAGTTTGTGCAGGCAACAAATTATGAGCGATAAATGAGCGTACGGAAGAAATCCGCGTGACGTAGGCGGCGGAGCACCGAGCGTCGCCCCGCAGAAACGGAGCCGCGGAGCTCACCGTAGAAGCAAAGGCATGCGGCATAATTGCCCGATCGATGTCTTGCAAGAACGAGCTATTGAGAAATCTTCTGCTTATTAACAAGCCAGAAGCTAACCAAGACCACCCGAACCGGACCCGACTCCGCGTGCCGAACCGCCGTCAGCGGAACCCGGGCCGGCTTGCAAAATGGCCGATTCCTTCTTTTCCAGAAGTGAGTTAGCTGTCATTCTGCTTGTTCGGCTTCTCAACTTTTTCATGGACAAACGACAGAATGAAAGGCAGCGCGCTAGAGAACGTTAGGCCTCCTAGTCATCGGATTATATCCTGAACGCACCTTTATCTGAAAAAATGGCTACTATGCGAGCGTAGGCAGCTTCTTCTATAGATGCAGTGGAAAAGTCGTCGCTATCCAAAGCCGTATAACGTTACCAACATTTTTGTAGTTTCAATGGACGTTGAAACTAAACGGTAGAAGTGCTTCTCAGTATGCTACACATTCGGAAATTCTCTCAGTGCTAGACGGTTGAAAGCTAGTAGCAACAAAAATGCATATCTAATGAAGCGAACTCCTTGGAAAGGTTTAATTTTTTCCTGAATGTCGAGGAGATCCGATCTATTCAGTAACCTTAAGAGTGTGACCATGTAAGCCATATATGCTACAGGAATGGAGGAACATTTTTGCTCTTGGTGCGGTATCGAAACATGCACTCGCTTACGGAGATATACACAATCCCATCGGTTGCAGTTCTTGCGGAATTCATAAAATATTTCAAATTTCCAGCTTCTAGAGTTGCTCTGAGACAGTAGCTTTATACTGTTTAGGCGCACCCTTTCTTAAAGGCTCGAAGTTCGACACCTGCGCACGTTTCTTTTACAACTAGGAGCTAAGTAGAGCTCAAGAGTATTTGAACGCTTTGATTTTGTGACCGTGTACCACCCTGTGTTTCAACAATTATCACTGAGCATTCAGAATATATGCAAATACTTTGGCTAAGATCACATATGCACATAATGTAACCTTAGCCAATCCCTATTACCCAGTCTTCCAGCTTTGCTGCCACATTTGGACGAGTTACGCATAGGCAACTTCTGAAATACTTTAAGCTGTTGTAATCGAATATAAAACATGGGAAGATGTGGATTGTGTGCAGAACAGTTTTCTCACTTTACGACGTTAGACGTTTTAAATTGTACACCGGCATGAAGATGAAGATAAAATTGCTTTGGTCAATCTATGCCAAAATTTTTTTTAAAGGGAGCACTCGTGCTAATCGTCCTCATAGAGATATCGGCAAGGAGATGCTAAAATCCGAATCGGCACCTTAGATATTAAGAGAACTCCAGAAACTTCGGCTTTTGCGTACTGCCACCATCATATTTGGACGAGTTGGCCGTTGCTCACCACCATCACAGATTCTGGAAGGGTGACAGACTTTATGAACGATAGCTGGTGACAGCTGCTATTGTAGAGCGTCCACCTTATCTAATACTCGTTAAAATCACTTTATTTAGTTTCCTCTTTTTGCTAGCACAACCTCTTCACGAAAATGGAGCACATTCTCTTTTCAAAAGGCTGAATTAAACACTCTGTAGGGAGTAGGATCCTCGTATAAGCTCAGAGCTATTGGCAGTTACTGGCTTTGACAGTTATCGGTCACAAAGTCATACACCCATTCTGGCACAGTCGAATCTGCGCTTTTCAATTTATTGATTGCTTTACGTTAGGAATAAGTGCAGTTAATAAATTGCAGTTAACATCTGCTGTTCCCATATACGTAAGCTCCAGTGGCCCTTCCCCTATCGATTTTTAATTTTGAAAATTTTTGAAAATATCTTTAAAAGTTTTACGACCAATTTTTCTTCGGCCCCGTCCGCAGCCCCGCCCACTTTCTGCTTGACCCCCCTCCTCCACCGGAAAAAAATTTCTGCCACCGCCGCTGATACGCTCATCGTATAATCGTACACCTTGAGATAAGTACAATTGCTTGGATTTCTACAACCATACCTTCCAGTAAACGTTGCTGTTGTACTTTGGAGAAATGGGAGGGTGCGGGGGGAGGGGTAGATTCCTCAACCATCTCCTTACCTAAATTTATTTTGCAACGTATTCTTTATGAGTCTCCCCATTTTTGACGATGCAACTCGTCCGCATTCTCATTACTGGTCACCGATTAGATGGTATCCAAGAGTATTTCTCAGCAAGTTTAATCGATTTTACCCAGGTTTGGTACAAGAGGGCTGAAAGCAGAGCCCAGCGTAGGTGTTGCCCGGGGCAAGCTAGGCTTCGTAAAGGTCTAAAATCTCAAACGGGGCCTCATACAGGGGACAAATGGTGATAAAATTCCGAAACATGGAAATTGTAATAGGAAACACCCGAAATGATTTTAAAGAAATACGTAAAATAGAATCATCAGAAGTTGACCTCAGACCAAAAATTTACTAAAAACATAGGAAAACCACAGAGGTACCCTCAAAACCCCATATCAATTTTCAACAGGTTGAAACTAAACTCGACAATCAACGAAACTTGAGTTGACATTAGTAACGTGTACTGGCCACGCCCATTTTCCTAATAAATATACTTTTTAAAGCGAAGACTGAAAGATGTCGGATCCAAATGTATCCATAGGCGAGAACCTAGGGGTTGAACAATCATACGAAAAATGTCCCTCAAATATGATCATATAAAATTTTCTTATGAGTATTTCCCACGTTCTCTCATCGTAAAACCTGAGCATTTTGCTTCGAAGGATAGTGCAATATTAATTATGCCACGCAGGTTGTTATACACTTTTATTCGCCTTACGTTTCGGCTACACGCCGTCTTCAGAGGCCTGAAAGTGAGTCAGTTACTTCATCGACGCCTGATGCCACCAAACACTTCATCTCGTATGGTATTTGATTTATCTGAGGTAGGAGTCGCTGAGTAACCAGAAAGACGAACAACCTACGAAGCGTCACACCGGGTGAGCGGAGCGATGTGCCACCGCTAAGTGCTCTCGTCTGCAAGAGTTGACGAAATAAGCAACCCAAAAGTGCTGGATTGACTTAAATAGTGTGGAGTATCTATAGATCGCATGATGGTAAGAACGGCATTAGATTGCTCGCAATGGACGTGTGTTCATTTCTATTGTTGGTAACAGGATTCTGCGTTAGAATCCAGGCTGCTTCTAGTGCCTTTCGAGCGGAGAATTCACTCTCCTGCGCTAAGATAGTGCACATCACACCAAAGTCGTTCCCCGCATGTTCATCTCTCCTACGTCTTCCCAGCGGGCTAACCAAGCTTTGTCGTCTTTTACTCGCCAAGTGTTCGCTTATTCGCCCCTTATTCGCTCCATTTTTACGAGTTTTCTTGAGTTAGGTCTTCCCAGGAAGGGCTACGGGAACGGCTGAGCTGTTCACAGGTGTTCACGGGCAAACATCTAGCTTCTTTTCCAAGATTTTTCGAGTCTCTTAGATTACGACTGTACGTGGCCGTGGTCGCTATCCACCACCAAAATTGCACTTATCAGACCTTGCATAGGGTCGGCCTAGGGCCACGGACCGTTGCCTAGGATCGGCTGAAGGCAGCTGTTTTTTAAAAGCGTTGATGTCTTCAATTTTATTTCAAAACCTTTACGTTCTTCATCTCTCATGCACAGATTCTACAGAGCAGTGAATGATGCGGTCGCAAGCTTTCTTCCTCGGTTTCCTCCAAGTTCTTCAATCTCGCGTATAATTTCTACTCTAGGGATATCTTTCTTCTGTTTTCAACCCTCACCTATACTATCGTCCTTTTATTTCTTTTGTTACACCTTTCTTCGCACTATCGCTCATCTTCGCTGAGTGACGATCTAAACTTCAGCTGAGGCCATCGAAAATAAGAAAAAACGAGTGGAGAACAGATAATCTGTGGTAAAACTAGCTTTTTCTTTCCAAAGGCAGCTTCGTAAGTCTTCTCATTTTCAAAAGGGGCTTCGTTTTCGGAAATGTTCCGAGAACACCTAATGTAAGGCCCTGGTTGAAAGCTGTTGATTATCATGAAAAGACGGGAAGCGGTTATTAGAGTGGTTGCTTTCTAACTTTTTTACGGATCAAAAAAATATTCAACAGATACTATGCTAGGCCGTTTACTAGGTTCTGTTGGTCTTCTGACATTGTGACAGTGTAAAAAGGCCTCATTGGAGTAGATATTGCACATTTGTTTGCATTTACTGTAATTGTGAGCCATAATCGGCTTGCAAAGAAGAAGAGGAGATCCCTGAAAATGTTTTTTGCAAATGATGTTCGATATGACATGGCTTTGATGTGATAGCCACGATAACACTGTTAGTTATAGTCGTTGTTACTCCACGAAACTACGGCGACTGAGCAGTTCTGAATTTTCCTCTCGGAACATTTTTTCTTTCCCAAAATCTGGTCAATTAAACAGCACCTCCTTCCTAATAATTGCGACCATGATTTGAATACAAACAATGCATTTTCAAACTTCTATGGATTAAAAAGAAGACTTCGCCACGAACGTTCCCAGCCACTATATAGGACCTGCGAAATTGCCTTGAAAGCCGCTCTTGCAGTGACGGTGGATATAGCATAGTTTACTGTGGCGCTCGTTCCTGCATGACTTTCCTCCACTAACCATATTTGGTTTAGCTACTTGCTTAGGTAAGGTTTTAGGTTAAACGTAACCTAAGAATATGCTAAGCATATGCAAGCGCAGCGTAAACCAAGAACTTGGGATTCCGCTTCCAAATGGGGTAAATACATATTCCCAAAAACGCCGGAGAGTTGCCCATAAACCACAACGTCTTATATTTCACAGGTGCACAGGCGAACCTAGGATATTTTAGGAAGCATTTAGAAGAGTAATTTAACCTGTTTCTGTTGATGCTTATTATATTTACAACTGTAAAGTAATGATTTACGACTGCTTAGTTTCAAATCTGATTTTCTCCATCTATACAATAGTTAGCTCAAATGGAATGAAGCGACGCATTCTCTGACCTTTTCGCACAGATACTTATACTGGTTACATGATTAAATTAAGGACAAGGATATGCGAATAACGTAGTGTTTGCTTTTACTGTTTATGTTAGGAAGATTGTTGCTTGGCAGCGAGGAATTTCCCTGTTCTCGATTTCCAGGTGGCTTACGATTTTACCTGCACTGGGTCTTACTACTATATCTACATAATAGCCTAGGTTGCAGTGTTTCCAAGCTAGTTTATATCGTGGAGGATGTAGGAGCTGTCACGGACGTATGGCTGGGTCATAGCAGTACAACCCAGTCCTTATAGAATTGCCCTGACTTGTAAAACACGATTTGGTGTATCTTCTATTTGAGCTACTTCATAGAACATACTTACGCCAAAAATAGCTAAGATACATAAGAAGTAAAACCACTGACGTTAATTTCTAATTGCCGTTTTTCTCTAGCACACCTTTGAATGTATTAGATAAAGATAAATATAAAGATATATAAAGAGCAAATGCGCAGAAGCATATGCTCGAATCTTACAATGCTTCCGGACACTGCCTTGGTAAAAAATGTGAAGCGAGTATACAGAGTTCAGAGCCTACTTTACTAAGGATCTGTCTCTAGCAAAAGCCACTAATCGATTTAGTAGCAAACGTGATGATGGA
>KN550210.1:30558-49857 GCA_000797555.1 Oesophagostomum dentatum | reverse complement strand
CGAGGACTGATATGAATCGGAACTGAAAAGGTGACATGGGCGGCATGTCAGAAGTGCGGTTAGGAGACGGAAAAGTTGTCGGAGCTTCTTAGTAATCTTTATTTGTGTCCGGTAAGATAAAAGGTGTGAGAACTTTTTGAAATATAGAACTATACAAGAAACCACGCAAAACACTAAATAAACTGAAATAAAGTGACAATAACAAATAGAACTTTAAAGAAATGAAAACTCTTTGCCAAGGTGCCACAGACAAGATTTTTAGCACGATTTTTAAGTTATGAGACAGGTATTTTAATCTCAGGGCACTACTAAATAACTTATATATAAAGAAACGAGATATTTAAAATATAAAATCTGCCATACCGCAACAACTACTACTAAATGTTTTCTGAATACATGAATAGATCAAGCATTCCACAAAAGAACTATGCAGATTTTTTGGCAGCGAAACCTGAAGTATTACTGCTCAAGCAGTATCGAAACCTTTAGTTGTTGGGAAAATACTATAGTTAAGTTTTTTTTAAATTTGCTCTCATGTCATTTCATAATGTTCAGAAATAAAATTTCAACACTACAACGCCTATAACCAACCAAGAGGACCTTACGAGGAGTGCTAATTGCGTATAAAAATGGAAGTTTCATCTATTCCTTCAGATTTTAGAAACTTTTATCCGACAGCTTCCGCCAACAAATACGAAGAAGGCTTCAAACAACAAGACAAATCATCGAATGAAAAGAAAGTAGAAGAAATGCATCCAACGTTCGAACAACGTACAGTCCCCATATAATTCTGCTAGAAGCACAAAACGGAAAAGTAAAGTTACACTGTGAGTGAGGAAGCCATTAAAATCAAGCAATATGGCAAAATTGCAGGAGAACGTTTAGACAATTTTAATGCACAACGGAGAGTTGGGAAGACAAGACAAAGGAATACAAGAAATTAATGTTAGAAACTAGAGTCCACGGTCGTTATCATGTAGTATTGGGTATGTGCTTCACGAAAAAAAAGAGGTAGCTTCGAGCCGATTCACCTTTAATTGATTCCGAAGATATCTAACGTAACGGCCGAAAGAGTTCAGAGGCGGGACGTACGGAGGTCTCAATTTGAGATCAGGCGCTAATTTTCAGCACTAAAGGACATCCGATCAGACGGTTAGGAGCAATTTTCCTCCAAAATTTCCAGTATGAACAGATAGCTTTACAAATTTACTCATAGAGCTTGAATGTACTCAAAAGTTTAGCATGGTCTACATCCACCTTTTTTAAAGTACCTATACTATAAAATGTGAAAAGAAAAAAAAATATAGGGAAGAAAGAACTGCGAAACGCAACAGACACAAAGTGATACTAAGTAAGGTAAATGTTAATTTTAGATATGAACGCTGCAGAATAAATACTTCAGCATTGCGCAGATCTTATGGAGCAGGTTTATATGGAAGCCAAATACATATTAAGTCGCAAAGTGGTTTAAACCTTGTGTATATCTCACGCATTTTCAAAGGCTTTTAGGATAAGCTCTAGGATTAAGCTGAGCACTTTCAGGTGCTAGTATTTCAGCAGAAGCATTGATAAAAATAGAACGATCGCATTAGTTTACTATAAAATGAAGCGTATTCGTCTCACGATTCCGTAGAAGATGAAAATGAGGACGAACTGGTTGGAAGCATACATCTAAGTATAGATGTGGCATGAACTGTCTAAGCGAATGCAAGTATGCGGTGTTTTTCTCGAGAGGTTCTGGCATAAAGTCTCACAGAACTTGCTAGAAGGTAGCTCTGAGTAAAGTCACTGCCGTAAACTTCATCTAGAGCCTCTTACTTCAGGTATGAAATTGTGGTGAAATAAGTATATTTCTAAAGATGAATCCATCATCAAATTTAGAAAAGAAAATGGTGGTTCTCATGCCCTCAGGGGTAGAGGCACTCTTCTCATCTTACCAAGAAAATGAGCAGCGGAGTGATTTTGAAAACGAAAGTGAACAATCGGGTTTATATTCACCAGTAGTTATAGAACTAGCACAATGTGGGGTCTTTCTAGTATAAGTGTAGCGATAACAAGAGATAAAACTTTTGAAAAGTATCGAGTAGTTAACAAGCAAGTAAGAAAGAATTTTATAGGCAATAATTATAGTGACGCGTGCGCGCTAGCGACAGCACCTCTAGCGGAACGGATTCTCACTTTTCTTATAGAAAAACCGGAAACCGGAAAAAGGTATAGAAAAACCACGGGTCATTTCTAGGATACATCGCGGAAATTAATAACTCGCGCCGAACGCTCTTAGCAATAGCCGCTGTGACGCAATCAACTGTAATGAGGTGTACCGGACAAGGTGGGCCGCTGCCTCGCAGGAGGAGCTCGGCGAAAAACGCCGAGTGTCGCGCATTGTAGCTGGTCGGTCAACAGCTGCAAGCATGAAAGTAACATCACATCGGGCAGAAAATTTGCTGAATCGGGCCCAGGTCGGATTTTTCGGATGTAGACATAAGGCCTGCACAAACTGAGAGAAGGTCTTTACGGATATCCATATAAAAACGAATCCTTATTGTTGTTTGCGAATTCTCAGTTAATGCATGATTTCCACCTCCTTTTCAGATGCTTCGCACAAAGAATCCAAAGCTATAATAATAATCACAATACGAGATGTGCAGAACAGAACCTCTCATTTTCCGTTTTACGATCCACGATTCCGGTCCCTCTTTTGCCGCTCTACAAAATTCTACTCAGAAAAAAATTTGGACAAAAATGGGAGACAATTAAGCTTCTTAAGAGCTTAAATTATAAAACATAGGATACTCTAACTCGAATTACAGGCAGTCTTCGGCCACTTCAAAATATCGGTCGATTATATGTGTCAAAGGCTTTTAAGCCGCCTTCTGCTCTTGTCGGAGGAAGAATATTATCTCGACAATATCGAACAGACAGGAATAAAAAGAAATTTTCAAAGAATTCCTACAGAAGGCCAACCTGTCAACTCATAGTACTTCCGCTTTCCGTTATAAGGCCATTGATTGCAGTACCATTCTGCTTTTTAAATTTTCCAGGACTTGAAATTCACTTCCGCGCATCTCCGATTCAGACGCTGCTCTCATATACTAATAAGAAACCAGCGATAGTAAAAACTATAAGTTCTGAAAGAGTAAAAAGGCAAAACTATGTGGGAGAGGGCAAATACTCTCAAAAAGAAAAGTTTTTCTGAAGCACAATTCTATGTTCTCTCATCTTTGAACCTAGCATTGGTGCATACGACTTTGTTATTGTTTTCTGGGGTAATTTTCGATACATCTTTTTTATTAAATGCCAAACAGTATCGCCGCTACAGAAATAGTAGAAGTACTTTTTCATGACGTTCAGATAGGTAACCTTTTGCTTCTTTTTTGCTAGCTTTTTCTTTCTTTTTTTTTGCTTCTTCCGTTCTTCGGCACTGGTAATGATGAACGGTAAATGAGTAAACTGCTGACAATCCTCAAATCTAGATGTGAAAATCAAAAAAGTTCCACTCGTTCAATAAGTTTTCATTGCCGCCTTATATAAGGTCATTTCTCATTACTTTATATCTGCTCTATTAAATGGTATCCCCCTATCTATTCGACCAGCAAGCGCTACAGAACAAGGCCATTCCTTCTCCTGGCCATATTCAGTGAGAACAATGGTTTCGCTTTTTGACGTGCACTTACGTTCTGGTTGTTTCAAATGACACTATTTTTTTCAGTGGCCGAAAAGCTAGCAAAAACTCGGATCGGAAATTCTTGCTTCTCCGAAAACATTTGGACATGAAAAAGAGACCGTCTAGCTGAGTGAAACTAAACCCGATAGTCAGTGGCTTAGATGTGAAAATGGGTTGATGAAGCACATAGTTTCACAGCCTCTTTTAGCTTTAGATAAACTATTTTAAGTGTTCCATGTTTCTTTTAACTTATATTATTATAAACGAATGCTACACAATATTTTCAACTAGGAACAAGGTGAGAAAACTGTTATAAATTACTCCAAAACCTCATAGGTCGATCGCCATAATAGAAATGTAAAAAAGGGGGGAGCCATAAACTCTACCGTACATTTCCTTACTCCTTGGCTATTTAGGAGTAACTATTTTAAGAGAATATCGATAAAAGAGCCGACAAGGAACTGTATTTTCATTTCGAATTACTGGAGTCATTCGTCAGCATTCATCACTAAACTCGGCTGACATCAAGAATAACACAGAGACTGTGTCTTTTTGAGAAGAAACTGACAGAAATGTCAAATAGAACATCCATAATCAAATTATCTTCAGCTGATACTAATTTTTGCGATCGGATTTCGAGAAGAGAGATTTGTCGTGTTGTTGCACCTAGGAACATAATGATAGGGTAGCAGGCAGACGGACTTTTTTCAAATGAAAATATTAATTTCAAAAAAAAATTTATTACTCAAAGGCTGGTAAGATTCATAGGAATTTTTACCTCGGTTTCTTTATTCTTTGGCTCTATTTTTTTCAAATAGCAAAAAGACAAGTTCAGATAGCGCCTGATATGCAAATTTTAAAAATAACGGGACTAAATTTCTTGCAGCTAAAGGAAATAACGGAGAGCGTAGGCGTCAATACAGTTTCCCAAGCTAAGTATGACGCGGTTTTACACCATCTATGATTCAACCAGTACAGTTTTTGTTGGATTTTCGGCACGATCTCATTGTGCAGCGCTGAGCACTCAGGTAAAACGGGCACAAAAGTGAAATGGAATGCACACGACTCTATACAAGATAAGAGAGTAATGCGTACTCTTGAGAAATTACACTTGTGTGGATGGAAAACGTGAAACTGCCCGCGCCTAACTGAAAGTGCGCTTTGTAAAAATTGCTACAAAATTGCTGACTAGAACAATATTGCTACATCGATGTGGAAGAAGTAGGGTTACACGGATAATAAGAGCAAGTGAAGCGGAAAAAAACCAGCTTTTGCAGTCCGAGCGGCCTCGTGTTTTTTTTTCAAAAATCTGGCCAAAAACTCCACTGACCTTTATGCCCATTTTGGCATCCAAGTACATGTTCAATTTCCTTCCTTGCTCAGTTTTTTGCCGGTCAAACTGGACAATCCACTGTTATTGTTACTATTACTAATATGCTCCGCTATGAATTTTACTACAAACAGTGCAGTTTCAGCACTGAAGTTAGATATCTTCAAGAAATCAAGTGGAATTTGCTCTAAAGCGTCCTTCTTATGGTAGCCACCACTGCACCACTAATCAGTTCAATGCTTAGGATATTTCGTAGCCGAAATCAGCTTAGTCTAAGCCCAATTGTCGTATCTAAATGGATGCCTATATATGACCAACAGCATACTACGCCTTTGTGCTAAAAAGACTGCAGAATCCTAAGAAGAAACAACGAAGATAAAGAAAACACCTAGGACAGCGCGTACAGAAATTAGCCTTGAGTAAAGTTGAAGCTTGATAATTTCCAACACTGTAGTTTGCTTGCATTTCATTGTAACTATACTGAATAATATCTTAGTAAATCCTGCTGTTCCAAAAAGAGATCATGTTCAAGAACTGAATCGGCATAAGCAGTTCTTCAAAGGTCGCACAAGCAGAATGAGTATTTTTACCCCTATCAGCTGCAGCCGGTTAAATTTCTATGATTGCCCTAGGCCCGAGTATTTCATCTCAACTACCAATTTCAACCAATAAAGGAGGAGGGATGGGAGAAACATAGGTAGTTTTCCTATTCTTATTTATAAACGAAGCATATACTTGGCACCCTTGTTTGAATTTCAAAGGTGAATGAAGCTTCTGGATTACTAATTTGTCAATTCATCCGAGATAAGACGAAAACATTTTAATCAGTTGCCGGTAGACCTTAAGGTTCACGATGAAATCCTTGTCGTTGACCTCCTCTAAGAAGTAACAGCCCTCGGATTTTGGATGTAGGATGCAGAAGACACAAAAGGTTTCAGATTAGGTTAAAATGGAGAGCAAAAAAGTAGGCCTAACGCTTAAAAAAAGTGAGCTCATCTTTCTGATATTACTGCCAGTGCTTCATACTCTTAAACCTCAGCTTTTCAGATTGCACAAGAGTGAGCGCAACAGCGAATTCCGCGCAAAAAACATTACCTTATAAAGAATTGTTGTATATTTTGAAATCTATAGAAAGTCTCTTTTGAAGCGAGAGCAGCTAGAAAGTGAGACTTAAACGCGTAGTCGGTTCAGAAAAAGGTGAGCGTCCAGTAAATGGAGCGTATGGCCAATTTGAGTGTGCGTCCGAAACTTCACACACTCGAACTCGCATGTTACTTGCGTCTCGCAAAACAAACAATATCACACTCAGATCGTGCTCGAAAAGAAGCAGAATCGACGGACGAATAAACGACGTCGCGATTTGTTGTCATTCATAGATTCGGCTGACGATTTAGTCGACTATGTGAACACTTAGACACAAACTATAGCAATTTAGTAACACTCTTTGTGTTCCTTTCAAGTCCAAGATAACCTTCGACCGTAATGGCTTATTAAGATGAGGCTAGCCTGCGAAATGTAAAATTGAACCAGTTGCAGCGGTCATCTATTTTCTTACGGTCTCTTAAGGATTTGCTTCTGCGTAGTTATATCACAAGATTACTTTTTCGAGTGCTCAACAGTAATACATCCATGACGAGTGAAATATGAGCAGCAAAAGTGGTCAGAAGTTCAGATCTATCTTGAATAGTCCTGACAAAAGTTCCTTAGTGTCCCAACAGCATCTAAACTCTTTTCAGACAAAATAGGTTCTAGTTTGAGAGGGATTTTATGTAGCATGTAAAGCAGTTCAGAAGTGTCACTCTAGTAAAGGCCGTCAAAGAACTGTGAGAATAAGATGGGATGGCATTAAAAAACGTCAGACCGTTAAACCACAACCGTGTATAAGCTAGCAAAGATTAGAAATGTCAATAGCGAAACAACATTACAAATATATCACTACTTGTAATAACAGTCCCATTTTGTGTGAATATGTCGGTAAACTATTGAAAAGAAGATGCGAAAGCAAAGATTCGGGAAGGTTCTAGTTTCGCTACTACTAGTCCCTCGTTGTGAATGGTAAGGAGCATGATAACGTAGGAATAGAAGAAAGAAAGAAAAGTAGATGATAAATAAGAGGATGGCTAAAGATTTGTTAAAAATATAGAGCTCTGCGATAGTTGCTGATTGATTGAACTTCTAAATTTGCTGACTGGCTAAGCTCCTAAATAAATTGCTAGTAGTTAAAATTTTACTTCTTGCATAGTAACGGTATAGAACTGCAGATGAAGTACTACTGCTACCCGTACATTGAAGCATCACGAATCAAAAAGAAGCGAACAATTCATTCATAAAGGGTTCAGCTTCTCAGCTAAAAGTGGTTCTCGATGAGCACATAAAATAAGAGACTGGACTGAGACTTGACAAGACAAAATAGTAGTCTCACACCCTTCACGTTCCTATTACAAATTTCCAAACGGAAACGATTCGTCTTGAAAACAGCCAATGATTTAATTTTGATGGATACAAAGCTACTGATGAGACTATAGAAAGCGCTGAAACCGGAAAGGGATACCTATAATGTTGAACTTTTCAGGTGCGGTAGGTAGACGCAAGCAAAACTACAATAGCAGTAAGCCCTCATAGCAGGTAACGTAGGAACTGCACAGTAATACAGGCTTGACCTACTAATTCCTACTGAAAATACAGTATTCCAGAAAAGAGGCCGTATACTGAATAACAGTTGAGAGATATGCTGTCAAGATTATTGCTCAAGATTTAGAGTTACTTATAGAAGAGTAATAGTAAAAGAACAAATAAGACACTAATGAGAATATTAATACTAGTCCTGTCTTTTGACATATTCTTGTCAGTGGATTACTAGTTCGTTTCTACCTAGGATGTTCCAGCTGCCAAATGCACAGCTTCTTCCATTAAAACTAGGATAGGAAGATGCACGTAGGATCCATCACACAGGGATTCAAACGACTGAAACACTGACGCTGACAGGATCGTTTAGTACTTGATGGATCTCTCCAAAATAAATTTTGAAGGTGTCCTGTCGACACAGCAGGACGCCACGAAATTTACATTCGAATGGAAAAACGTGTGTAACGCCCCCGGCTTCTGACCGTCGGGATCGTCGCGCAGTGTTTGTCGAGAGGGAAAATCTGGGTCTTGTTTTATGAGCGAATTTTTTGTGGCTCGCTTTTTCGTGATGTTTGGTGTTTTTCGAACGATAGTTCAAATACTACGACCACCCAGTGTGAAAAGGTGGAAAGGAAATGAATCAGCAAGTTCGTAGACGGATGAATGAAACATACTCATGCCAAATTTTTACATACCTCATTCCAGTCATATAGCACAAAATGTTCTTACTTCTCAAGCAATTTTTCCTTACCTCCTTAGTAAACTCTAATTTTTCCAAGGGAAATAAAATCATGGCGACAGTTAGAAAGGTACGAACTTAAAAGGAAGTCTCTACTTGGAATCTGTCACTTTAAATTAGATTCATTCACTGCCAAAGATAGCTCCCAAAAGATCTACAAGCCAAGATAACTCCAAAATCTAGTCCTAGGTGCGAAGTGCGGGTTTTTTCTGCACATTTTCGCTTTGGCTTCGATTTTTTAAATCAAATGGAATGATACTAAAATGACAGAGAAATTGAGATTCATTACTGTAAGAAAAAGTATGTCACCAGCACAAATTTTGAGGTAACTGTACGGAATTTGTACTTTACTAGCTTCTGAAATACTAAATGAATCTTCTATCTTACTTCAACTACAGTTCTGTGAAAGGCTTTTAAAGCATGAAAAGTTAAAGGAATAATTTTTATGTTCATAATAGGCTCAGGGTACGAACCTACACCAAATCTCAAAACAGTAAAGTCCTGTATTTTAGATTACGCAATTGACCTGCCCATGCCCGAATTAGCACTGTGACGTATTTGCAAAAATACCACGCTAATACCTACCCTTAAAAGAAAGTATAAATATAGCCATATATAAATGCAGCAACACAACAGCAATGTATAAATGTGTAACTTGTATAAATATACACATTTATCTTAGAGTCACATCAATAACATTCTAAAATAACGCTGTGAGAAGAAGGGAAGGAGTTAGTAAAGTGGACTAAAATTAATCCCAAATTTGTAGGCAACGCTAGACTCTAGACTTCTATATTCGGGAATAAATCCAAGAATTTTCGGATTCTTGGTTTCTCAGAATTGAGATTTTCCGAGTTTTCTACTATTTGGCTTCTTCAGATAACCAGATTTTTCGATTTTTTACAGACGAGTTATTCAAACGTTCGGATAAAAATTCGAATTTTATTGGACTCGATCACGACTCTATTAGATGCGTGAACCGGATGATGCTTTAGTCTTTGGAACCCTAGGTTTAGATCTGACCAGAAAACAAATAAATAGGAGCAGTTAGAACAATTTTGTTTCGGAAATGCTTACATAGATCTCTCTCAACTGCTTACAAAAAAAAAACTGAATTCAGTTAACGAACATACTCTCCGAGAAGCTATTCTTGGAACAATTACCAGAAAGATATAAAGGATCCCTTCAAATGCTTAATCTACCTTATATCCATATCTGATAACAGTGCACTTTTTGAAGTATGCATGTTATTTAATGTCATCGTGTGTATGATGATATATTCCTATGAATCAGTGGCATTCGCTATGAATGTGTCCGGCCAAAGACCTTTCAAAAAATCCAATATTCATTAGGAGACTTACTTAATGGGTGATGGAATATGTAGCATGGATAAAATAGAATTCGAAGGAACTAGATTCGTGGTTTCAATATTAGAGGATACAGGATGTAGGGAAAACAATAAGACCAAGGAAATGGATGCATGAAATGCGAATGAGTGTCAAAATTGAGTGAAAGAGTGCGAAACGGGGTTCTGTTTACAAATGTTGAAAACGTGCATGATCGGGTTCGAATATTGCAAACATGTTGCGTTTTGCCACACGAAACCAAAACAAGAAAGTGAAAACGCCCGACAGTGAAGTTCACAGGCGTAAAATTGCTGCTGAAAGTGAAAAGTTTGCCTATTTTGACCTACAACCATCACGGCTTTTCCCTATCGATAGTGCATTGCTCATGAAGCTTGTGATGGCTACATATCAAAAAGCTCATTGAAAAGTACAAAATTGTGTTCTACGGATTCCTTAAAAATTACTGGTTAGTCTCTAAAGAAAGCTAATGTCTACAGTGAAAGATAGACCACCTTATTCCACGAAAACACAGCGATTTAAAAACTAGTTAGCGCCTTCACCATTTCCATTTCAGTGTGCATACAATTTTGCACCTAGTATATAATAGCCTCCGAATGCGATATGTTTGCTTTCGTAAACATGTCAAATTTCTGGGATTCATGAGACTTATGAGGCTACATTTAGAGGAGTGAGAGATGGTTTCAAAGCACAGCGGACTTTTCAAGATAGTGCTAAGGTGGCATTCAGTATAAGGTACAGATACGGAAACTGTATAAATGCTGTAATCAGAGTTAAAACAGTAGGAAATAGTGATAGCGCTGTAATCACAGGTAATACAGTAGGTAATAATGATAGCTACTACAAATTCTATTGCTACAGCACGAAATCATGGATCGAAGATGCCCCTGTTTCGATCTACAATCAATGTTGGCGGGATGCGATGAAAATCGAATTTCAAGAACCGCCTGTTTCATCAGTTCTTCATCCTACATCTGGCTTCTTGAAGCACATTTCAAAAACACCGATTATAATACCATCGTAAAGAACAGTATAACTCGCACCTTCGCTCAACCTTGCCTTTATATATTTTACCGCGAAGGAAAAATCCTAGGCGTTTTTGTCCCATTTCTGAACTGCATGTGAGCGTAATTTTATTCTTAAAAGTTCGCTTTTAGAAGTGCACAAAATTGTTGCACTTTACAACCCAGTTTGAAAAGACTAGCTTAGAAAACAAAAAGATTCTCACTTGTAGAATTTCTCCGATTTTTTCAAAGATTCCTGTCCTCTTTTAACTGGAAATGTAAAAGAAGGGCATTTTGATGTTAGCCCAACCGGGAAAAATGACGACAATTACCTTTTTGGTAATAACAGGTTTATGGAAATAATTAAGAAACTGATCCAAAATTGCCCCTTTTGCAGACAGAAAAAGACGGACGGACAGTTCGCAGACAAAAAATACTAAAAAAAAAAAAACACAATTTATGTTAAAAAAACCGAAAAATTTGCCTTCTCTGGGAATTTCTTGAACATTGAAGACAAACTGATTACTGGCATTCTCGATAAATGATCTCAATATGGAAAAAGACATTGTTTTAACCTTTTGTTTGATAAGATGAGCAGTAATTGAAAGTTTCAGTTTAGAAAGTACTGATCTGCTGCACTCAAGGTGACCTCTCATGCCTCGGCTCGTCCAATCGATCGTCGCATCGACGTTTCTTGAACTTGATCTGCGCCTTCAGCGTGATCTATCTCGTCGCTATTCGCTATTTCTGACCCTTACACTTCAAACTACTTCACACCTACCTACTATGACATGCTGTAGGCACTTCTCACATGAGTATGCCCTAATGATAGCTCTGCGGGCTACAGTTCAAAACTCGAGCTGCGAGGCCCGTTATCACTCGGGTCAGAGTGCGCACAAAAAAGTGGGCGGTCACTGCAGAAACGCGCGCCAAAACCATGCATAAATAGCTGACTCTGCTACTTGGCAGCATCTGATTGCTTCATCGTCACGGTAAATCATCTAGGTGCTGCTGCGGTACTACCGATTCATCTCAGCAGTGCTCAGGAAGTGCTGTTGCTATCCGTTCGAGCGATATCACAGCATCTTACTGAGCCCGGCTGGGTTGACTACTTTGGATTTGGTCATCTATTCTGCCAACTATCTGGATATCCAAATGTGAAGGTAAGGTAAAGTTTTCCCTGATTATCGCGTCTACCCCTGTAAATTTCTGGGTTCGCATCTTAGTCGTAGCCGAAGTGCATATGACTAGAGCCGAACTCGGAAATGATTCAGGTGGCTTTTATTCTGTTACTTTTACTTCTTGAGATGCTAAATGTCGTCTATCTTGTGTCTGAACTAACTGCAGCTTTGCATGATTGAATTCGAGGTCAGAAACCTGTATGCTGAGGCCTCGCATTAATATGTTGGCTGAGTTTCTAGGTTGGCTTCGAGCCAAGTGCCAACTTTTTCTCCATGCATTGTTGAGGAGCTACGGCATTTGTTGGGCTGCGTGATTCCCAGTTTTGGAAAGTTGCCAGAAAATGATGAGTCAGGGAGATCTTATCATCTCCATCTTCATTCGAAGAGTACGTTGTGAGACATCAGTTCGGATATGGACAATGCTCACCCCCTTGCAGATTCATGAAGCCCTCGATGGTTCAGGGAAGCTTGCCGTGCTTTACTTCTCAGAATTAACTGCTTCATAACAGTGCATTTAGCAAATTTCATTCTCAAGTTCTTCGAAAGGACAGTCTCCGAAAGGAAGAGGGCAGTGCTTTCCTCTGAACCATCGCAGCAAGTACGCATCGATCGATATTTTTTGTTACTCTAGATGAATCGCTCGGCAGTTCGGCAATGAGTTTCACAGCCATAGAAGTTCAGCTGGGAAATTTTTGAAAACACTGGGAGCTGTGACAGTGTCCTTTTAATTGCTAAGTGCTTGGGAAATGGTCTAGCATGGTCTGAAGTCTGCACTGGGGAACTGCGAGGGTCAGGCACAGTGCTGAGCGGATCAATGGAACGCAGAGATCGATTTTAGTTGGGACATTGCTAAATACTTCATTCATCTTGGGGAAGCTTGGTCTCCACTGGTGCTAATGACTTCGACAACGTTCTGATAGGGCTATAGTAGTTTCTGGAAACTCAAAACTCCTGGAACGCATCTGTTTTGTCACTCGGGGCAAGAGTGCCATATGCGCCGCACGGATTTCTTTGTTCTGAACATGTGCTACATGTCAAAAACAAATTTGATTTGCAATGTTACCGAGAGTTTGCCTCAGTTTTCAACTGCCGTTGTCGTAAACTATACTAAATGGGGTGAGCTACAAATTAGTTTCAGAAAACCGCTACCCCTATTTCATTTTGCTGAAGTCTGAGGGAAGTGTGTAGGCGAATAAAATCAGAACTATTTCTTCAGGACGACTAATGTTCCAATAAATTTATTTTCAGAAGAATACATATTATTGTTTTCTTTTAATAAGACCCTACCTGCTGCTACCCGCTGGTCAGATTAGTTGTAGGCAAATATTCTGGGTGAGAGATCAAGGCTTACATATCTGCTGCAACACCATTTAATAGCGAAATGTTGTTCTAGTTAAGAGACCCTTTTTATCAATACAGAGTGTTGTTGCGACTTCATACTGTATATCTATTAACAGTTTCCAAACATCGACTCATCTTAAAACTGTGGAAAAGTATGCTATTTATGCTTGTGCGACTACCAGCTGATAATCGGTTTAAAATTTCCCTCCCATTTTCACTTTTTTAGTGCTGAAGATAGCAACCATCTCCACTTTTTGGATGGCATTTCAATTTTACTTACTACTGCGAATATATTAATAACATTTTAATACCTTTCTCCATTTGCAAACTCTACATGAGGATGAAAATACCAGATAACATTTGAGGGTTCTAGCCGAATTTGGACATTAGATTTTTTTGAAGTTCTGACTTCTTTCCTCACTTTTTAGTGCTGAAGATAGTAACCACCTTCACTTTTTGGATGGCATTTCAGTTTTACCTACTACTGCGAATATTTTAATAACAATTTAATACATTTCTCCACTTGCAAATTCTATATGAAAAGTTCTGTTTTTTTCTGTTCTGTTTTTCTAATGCTTAAAGTGTGTTCGTATCTTTGTTTTTAGAGTGCCTATACTTCGCATTTCAAATTTTCGAATATTTCGAATAAATCATGCTCCTAAAATATTTTGATGAAAAAATCGAAATGTAAAAAATGTTTGTAGCTCTTTTCAGTTCTCTTAGTATTACTGATCACTCTTTTATATTATAAGAGAAAGAATTGTTTTATTTTGAAAAACTTAATGGATTTATTCGGATTACTTAAAATTTCGTACAAACGATAACATCATCCTTGAGAAGTATCGATTAATCCGGCTTGTTGTACGTCTGGAATACGCTAGTCGCAACACTGTGGAAGACCATTACAGGCCTATGTATTATTCAACTTTGCAGTTATAAAAATTTAGGGTTTGAAATTTATCGAAATCTGTTCGTCAACGTTATCCATCCCATGATCTGTTCCCTGCAGTTCGAATTATATTACTTTAAAAAAATGTATTTTTGCTTTTGCAAATCCACATAAAGCTACAGACTGCTTCCCAGCTGCTATCAACACGAAAACCATGCAGAAAGTGGGAGTTCCTATTTTATATTATGGAAGGTTACGGTAGGAGGTTGAGAAGACCTGCTTCATAGAATCGTACCGTTTATAACATTATCCAAATTTTTATACGTTTGAAAATTCTACCTATTCCTGGTGGAACTTGTACGAAATGCAATCACGGCTTCTATTTTCTAAAGCAAAATTAGCTGTTTTTTAAAGCGTGGGCGTACACTGAGAAGCAGCAGTGATGAGCGATTTTCGAAATGTAACCTGATTCAATATTGACTTCATTGAATCGCTATACATGTAGATTTTCTAATGTATTCCCAGTCACAGTCAGTTCACTTCTGCTGCTGTTGTGGAGCGTTGATCCCCTGATTCTAACTAGTAATACTAGCTAGTCTGCTTACGAAGTGCTTCAAATTCTACTTCCTAAGTTCTTTCATTCTTCATGCGGTTGAGGTCCGAAACTGGCATCAGCTGGCTGGTTCAGTGTTTAATTTTTACTACTAATTAAAAAAAAACTGCAGACATCACTCACTTTTCTTCCTCACATCAGGGCATGTAATAAAAGCAGATCCATGGATTTTTGCCCCCTTAGCTGGGATGATGAAGGCATTTCTAAACTGTTTTTTTTGAAATGGGCGTTAATTAAGTATTTCTTTGTAGAAACTGTTTCAAAAGCCAGTTTACGAAGATGTTTAACCAAATTTCTCGAAATGTATCATACCGCTTACAATTATTGCAAAAATAACGCGTTTGTGCGGTGAAAAAAAACGTCGCAAACCGTCGCACGCCTATAACTCTTTCGAAAAATGACCCTTTTGCAAATTTTAAAATGCATATTTATAGAATAGAACGTAATCATGCAAACGGTATCGCCCGCTACTATATTGATGTAGTACATTAAAAGTTACGTAGCAAAATTCAAATTTCTAATTTTGCTCAGCACCCGTTCAGACCGGCTTCGGCGGGAAGTAGCACGTTGGCATCAGACATCAGTATCCTTCCACACTACCCATGTTAGGTTCCAAAATCATCCAAGTTTGGCTACACGGTAAGTTTTGAATTCATCTCGATACCTTCTATTCAATCTGGTTTCAAAATTGTAAAATCGCATTTTCTGACGAAGTTACGCAGATGCGACGCTTTCCGATGGCTTTTTCCATATAAACGCGTTATTTTTGCAATAATTGTGGACGGTATTGTACTTGTAATTAACCAATAAAAGGTTTCTGTTTCTTCTGCTTGCATACCCTTACTGCCAACACTCGTGCTCGAAGAAAGCTACATCCTCAACCCTGAGGGTTTTTCTCTGGCAGGCACTGTTCAGCCCTCTCTCAACTGCCGACGAATTTCGTAAAATTCTTTCATTTTTCCGCAAATCGATGACTATGTATCCATATCGAACCGTGCTCGGCAAACAGTGCTCTCATCCGATCTGATGAGATGAGTCATTGATTTGCTGAGCATGGCTCGACGTCAGAATAATTGCGATGACGATACATTCATAATTCAAATTTTTTTTTCTTCTAAGTACGGTAGCATGTCAACGATATCAACTGTTAATAACTTAGTATGAATAACTTCTAGGACTTTGAGGATAGCATTCAGAAATTCTACTACGCAACGACTGACACGTCAATAATTTGCAACTCGGTGATATTTTAAGAGAAAGAGTTTCCTGTCCGTAAATTTTCAACGTTTTCTAGGCATTGGAAATAAAAATTTGCTTGAATCATGGTTGAATTCGTGCATCGTCTAATTTCGAAGAGTTGTACTAAACGCTGAACTGGCGGATGTGCAGGAAACCAGGATTTCTCTTGTTCCAGTTTCGAAACTTCTGAAACATTCATTGCTCATCACTTGCCTCCATCTTTGGGGATGCATCAGTACACTATCACTCGGCAAATGCCTCAGGTAAGGACATAATAAGGATTCCATTTTTTGAATATTACTAAATTAAAATAAATATACATAAATACAATAGACAAATAAATAAAAATAATGATAATATACAAATAAATATAAATAAACATTAATCTTAAAAATATATTCGTACTAGGTCTAAGAATCTTTTTTGCTCTGAAACAATTGAAAAAAGATTTGCTCATAGAAAGACTAATGGATAGGAAGTAAAGTTAATAATGATATCACTATTTTATTTCAGTCTTTTATTCCTTTTAAAAGCAATGACAACACAAGTATCAAACTGAACTTCCCAAACATTCCGTGGGTTCAGTTTTTCCTTTCCGGAAATGGTCGCTCAGCAAGAGATAACGAGCTTTTTGCACCATCGAAAGAGCAGGCTACGGCACGTGCATTTGAATCTGACTGAAAAGTGACGGCTGCAGGATGCTGACTATCTAGGAACCGTGGGAAATTTTGAGAAAATCTGATACAGCTTCTAAGCTGTTTTTAAGTTAATCTGAGTCGATAGCATTTTTGCCTTTTAAAGGCAGCGCCACTCGCAAGCCTTTTTGCCGGTTCTTGAATAACTAGAGAAGGAGAAAAGTCGAAACTTGATGTTTTTCGAGAAATTTAAGTGGAAACTGGAGACGGCGGCCGGGACCCTGCCCTTTTCGTTGATCGGTTCCTACACAAATCGATGACACAGTCTATATTGAGTTGTATTTGACCCACCTCTATGGCGTGCATGATTGTGTAACAGTTGTATTAAAATAGATTTCTAAGAGTTGGAGGTAGTCCAATTCGATTCCTGCCACTATGAGGCTACAGAAGCAATCCTTTGAACGACGGTTCCAGCGGAACTCAATCGCTCCACCACCACAGTATTACCGCTCAGCACATCCGGATGTTCATCGAATTTGGTCGAAGTGATTTTCTCAACAAATTGAGTTTTTTTTAAAATCATTCCTGCATTTTAGCTGACTTCCACAACAGTCGCTTCATATGGACGATGCTCAGAAGTGTATAGCTCATTTAGCTAAGTTCGCGTATATAGCGCCGAGATGGAACGTGATCTCGATCGATATGAGCTGAACTGCCTGCCGTGCGCGTGCTGTGCTGCTGTGTCAAAACTCACATACACACCCATTTGTCAGGCAAATCCCTTATATTTCGAAAACTTTTGTGATAATGAACATTTCCTTTGCATGTTTACAACTGCACTTAGAAAAATCTAGGCTCATAACTATATAATTTAAGTAATATGAGGGCTCATGCGAACATTACTAGTACTATTCCTTTGGTATAGGAAAAAAAAAGAGATTCATTACCTAACTTGACACTTGCTTGTGACGTGAGGTATAAGGGATTTACCTGACAAGTGCGTGCGACTTTTGTCACAGCAACAGAGCACGCACACGGCACACAGTTCAGCTGTATCGATCGAGATCACGGTTCATCACGGTCCATCACGGCGGTGGCACACGCGCGCTTGTCAGGTGAATCCTTTATATTTTTACTTATGTATTTTCCTTATATCTTTGCTGTAGCTTTGGTTCTTTATGCCTTTCCTCGTATTATAAGGAAGGAATGATTTGGTATACACCAAGGCTGGACGTTGAACACTATACACACAACCTATCATTTCAAGTAAAATTAGTTCAGTATCTTCAACTTAGCGACCTATTCTTGCTGTTATTACCCAAGTAATACGGAACATTTTCTATATTGTGTAAGTATCTGATGCATTTATCAGCATTTCATACAAATACAAAGTAATAGAGTATAAACGGCAATTACATTTATTTGTAACGAATAAAGCATGAGCATTACAAATAAAACCTTGAAATAAATAAAATACATTGCGGAAGTGATAGCACCGATGTCGACGTGATGACGGCTGTATGATTAGGAAGCATAGACACATGGAGAAATATCAGCTGTTCCTTTTAATCCACTGTCACCCTCATTACTGAACCTGGTTGCGGTTTCCAGTATTCTGGGCTTTCGAAACTGCACTCCCAATCAGCACAGATAACGGTGTTACGGTATACCTTAAAAAGTAATAGTAAAAAGTTTAGTTCACTTTGAAGAAGATAACTAAAGGCTCTCTCACCCCTATGCCTTGCTCTACGAGATGTTCGCGGACGTCTGACTGATGCTGACTTCCAAAGCAGTAGTAGCGACGAACTAAATGAGAAAAAATTAATCTTAGCTATTTCTCGAAAAGAAATCCTTTAAGGCTTACAAATGCTGCAAAAAGCATCGAAGGTCTTCACGACAGCGTCGAACATTTTCGCTGGAACTTCGTCTGAATCTCTGCTAGCTAAGCTTTGCTTCCTTTTTTATTATTCAGAAAAGCTTCTGGAACCAGGAACGAGGAACACTTCAGTGAGATATTACTGATTCAAAATTAAGGAAATTAAAGTACTCAAATAACTAAAGAACTAACACAAGTAAAAATCAATATCAATGGTTTCGTGCAGGTTTAAACTACTATAATAGAAGCAATGACATCCTGTGGGAGGATGGAACCGGTGACCCACGCATCAGCTATGCCATGTCATCGGCCTTCTCACCTCAGCTGTATCCTCTGTCACTTCAGGATAATATTCGCACTCGTCATTATGCTGGGGGTCAGGTAACGCACTATAGCGCTGCCTGCAATGGCCATTTCGACTGATTAAAGGAACTTTTCTTGTTGAGTATAGTCAAAACACTCAGCCGAACTATGGTTCAGTTCTTGAGAATAACTTTTCATGGATAAGCATCTATCCAGCGTCGACTGAACACGGATGTGGTGAAGAACGCACCAGAGAGTCAAGTATTACTGCAGACACAGTATTTTCTAACAATTAGGAAACAGTTTTCTGTTAATTTTCTTTTAATAAATCTTAAAAAAAAACAGTATTTTGTATAAGCTGTGATTAACACTACTAATTTTATCTATCTAAACGCCTTCGTTTGTTAATTAGAGTTGTTATCGCATGCTCACATTAGAGCTGATCAGCTTTTCTTGTGATTAAAGAAGCAATCTTTTTTATGCCTAAAACTCCATT